>JBBPBX010001685.1:32455-45213 GCA_038048925.1 Garcialebias charrua | reverse complement strand
TTTCGGACAATGTGAAATTGATCTTTCTTCTTGTTATCTCAACAGGAACCGCACGGCACTACGTTAGTGACACGTGATCCTTCCGGTCGAGAAGAGCTGACGCACGTGTGGTGCACGGAGCCGCAGACGGTGGACGAGCTTCTGCAGAAATACCACATACGGTGCTTGACGGTGTGGACTTCGGACGTATGTATATCGGCGACTGCGCCGTGTTTGGCTTTAAAGGAACACAGAATGAAACTAGTACACGCAAACAACACGCCGGTCAGCGCAGACAACACACCGATGGTGCAACGAGCACGCAACCCTTGGCGGTCGCTGTTGCATAACTTGAAATGGCGCAAGGTCAAGACGAACTACAGTGCATTGAGACACCGGCCGTACAACGTCTCCTCGGAGGCTGAAGATACATGTATATCTTTGCTGTACTATGTGAACGGAATGGACACGTTGCGGACGGTGATGAATAACGACGGACGATTTTACCAAGATGTGCAGTTTACCCGAGAAGACTGCCCGGACTCGACCGAAGATTTCGGTTCAGAGCATATAATGCAAATCGAAAACGACACGGTTGAGGTTTCATCGCAAGAGTCGAGGAACTCGAAGGAACCTCTGTATGTGAACGTAGGCTACGAAAAGCGGCACGCGTACACATGTTCTGTATGTCTGGTCGAGCTGGCTACATATTATGTACAATGCGGTCACGTATACTGTAATGTTTGCATACCACAACTGGCGCGATGTCCGATCTGTCGTATCGATAGGTTACGTAGCAAACCGATAACCTCGGGTGAAATCGATCTTACCGATGAAAAACAGATGACGTGTCAGTCATGTAATCAAATTAAACGTTGGATGACAGACTGCGACCATTTATCATGCAGGTGTTACGAGACACGCTGTTGTGTCTGCCGCAAAGGTCCGGTGCGCCGGTGGACAAGGCTCATGGTATAGTTGGTTTGTTTGCCGAAAAGTGTTGTATTATATGTGAATTGTATGTTTATTGAATGAATAAATAAATTGTGTTTTTAAAACACTTGGTGTGTGCTTCCTAGGTGCAAAAGCTGCATGTTTCTGAAGGGCATCAAAGAGTAAAAAAAACAACTAGAAAAATTTCATTTCCTACGTATTGCAATGAAACAAGTAGATAATGACAAAAATAAGCTTAACCCGAAAAATAAGCTCAAATTTTAGTCTTTGAAAGTTGCGCTTAGAAACTAGTTCATGGAAAATTTTAAAATCTATTAGGAATGTCGTTTATTTGCTTGTTTAAATCAAATGGCCGCTAATTCTGCTTGTGGAACCAAAATTGGCGTGCCTAATTTACATGAATCAATCCCAATAAAAATAGTTGAAATGTCAACACTCATATTTCAATGTCAATGTAAATTTTATTTATATAGCACATTAAAAAACAACCAAAGTCTGTCAACCAAAGTGCTTTACAGTTAAAAATATAAAAACAGAGTAAATAGTGCCATAACATAATAAAGCCATCAGTAAATGCAACAATGATAAAATCTGCTCAATCTCACATTCAGCGAGGATCAAATGCCAAGTAAAAGAGATGTGAAGATTTAAAAGTGTCAACGGTCTGAGCGGTCTTTACTTTCACAGGTTTTTTTTTAGCAGCAACCGCAAAAGCCCGGTCACCTCTGGCTAGATCGGAGTGCTATGACGGGGCCAGACCTTTTTAAGCTTTCAAAAACAAGCAATAAAATCTTAAAATCAATCAGAGCGTGCACAGGGAGCCAAGGGTTCATATTTTTTTTTCAAAAAAAGTTGAAGAGCTACTGCGTTCTGGGCAGATTGTGAACGATGGCAATACAACTCTTAAAATAAATATATATATATATGATCACCATTACCAAAAATAACAACACGCTATGTTTACAAAGAAAAGGTTTATTTGGATAAACTTAACAACACTTATATTTCAATACAACACAAATCGGAAACAAGCCCATTGCCCACATTAGGACAAAACCTGCCCACATTATTAGGACGAAAACAATTGTCGTCAGAAACAAGCCTGTTGTTCGCGACCTTAGGCCGGTTGCCGTCTTCGACCGTCGGGCAATGTCGCAGTGACACCGACGCCTCGTAACCTCTGCCATGCATTCTCGGTCGTGTGGTGCGAGGACCAGGTCCCGTCTTGACGGATCCGGCGAACAGGGACCCCTTCGACGCAGAAGGCACAACCCAACGCAGGACGACGGACCCGTTGGCGCGGTCTGTCCAGATCCGACGAGCTTCGGCGGGTTTGACGCATCCGTCCCACCAACCGAGCTTCTCGGTCCATTGGACGCAGAGGACGGGCTCGTGGTCCGGTCCGTTTCAGGGTCCAGGTCATTGCTGGCAACCGAGTCCGCCATAGTTTCGCATCGATTTACAAACTAAGAGTCCGAACAAAGCGACTATTCAGCCGGGCTTTATACTTCGTTATACACGCCCCTTCGAACGGTCGGTCGGGAACATAACGCCCAGATGGTGGTTTTCTTTTTTTTTTTAAAAGTGCCTGGTAAAATATAACAAGGGTCAGGTGTTCCTTTAAAGAACCCCATTGTCACATGCGATGTGGTTTCTAACAAATAAACCGGGTTTAATGTCTGTTTTTATATGTCTTTATAATAATTACAAGGAAAATTTATGCGTAGCGTCTCCGACTTTAACTCATGAGCGATTGTGGGATCTTGGATGGTGGTCGCGGCGGTCTCGGTAAATGGCACT
This sequence comes from Garcialebias charrua, assembly GCA_038048925.1. Classification (NCBI taxonomy): domain Eukaryota; kingdom Metazoa; phylum Chordata; class Actinopteri; order Cyprinodontiformes; family Rivulidae; genus Garcialebias; species Garcialebias charrua. Next base: position 42,480 of record JBBPBX010001685.1, on the reverse strand, counting down.
GTTTCGTGTGTACACGAGCAACTCATTGTGCTATCAGGTTCTGGTTTTATCTTGATGGCTCCAGCATCAACCCTTACCGCGGTTTGTGTTGTGGCGATAGCGTTTGGTTTGATTTGCGGTGCCATCACTGTTTTTGATCTTTTATCCGGTGCATCTGATGAGTTCAACTTGCGTTTCTGCACCGCTTGTTTACTTAAGATGTGATCAATTATCTCCTTTTCACAATTGTCTATGCAGTTTGCATTATCGGTTGATTGCGCAGCGGGTTTAATCGCTGAGCGCGGGTCAGAGATGAGCGCATTTATCTTGTTTGTTAAGCTTGTAAATCTTGCTTTTATATCACCTTTTACCTTTTCTATTCCACGCCCAGATGTGATTGCTACGACGTACTTGGGACCTAAAATAAGCGCGACGAGTTGATAAAATCCAGATTGTATCGTGATCAACTCCATAGTATATGCTTGGCAATTTATGTCGGAGCATTGCCCCGGTTCTGTCTGTTGCATATTCGGATTTGCGTCTGCGTCACGGTGGTCATACGATTCACCTTTCCCCTCCTGCAAATCCGTTTTCCCCTTCGGTATGAGATCAGTTTTCTCGCGTTTACTCGCGGAATCGTTTCGTTTCACGTTTATCTCCCCCACATCCATCGGTTCGGTCTTCTCAACTTCACGCATTAGATCCTTGAGTTTGGTTTCTAACTCGTTTCTAATACGTTGCGAGTTAGCAAGTTTTTTTTTGAGCAACGTTATGTCTTTTTCTCTTGCTAGCACAACATCTTCCATCGGTTGCTGTTCCGGGTCCAGTTTTTCTATTATGAAAGTATGAATAGCGCGCTCGTAGTCGTAAAACAATTCTGATGTTTGGCGCGAGTCGCTGTGTTGACAATCCGATTTAGCGCTTTTAACGCAGTGTTGGTTCAACATATTCTCTACTACACGAAGCGACGACGTCATCGCATTGTACAATAAGGGTTTCATGTTTTTCTCGTTGTTAGCTGTCGTGTGTATAGATTTGAACGTCTCTCGGTAGGACTGTAACGTGGTGTCTAAGCGCTGGTTCAACTCGTCTTTTTCATAAAGATCTCGTTTCGCCTTTTCCAGCTCGGTATTCTCCTCCTCGAGTCTAGAGATCGTGTTACGAGCATGCTGTATATTGGAATTAAGGTCATCGTTTTTCTTTTGTATATTTTCAAGTTCAAGTTCCAGAGTCTTTTGTTCACGTAGTGCCGTGTCATTGTAACTCAAAAGCTTCTTGTTTACAGACTCCAGGTCCTTGTTCTGTTTAAGCAGCTTCGTAAGATTTATCTCAAGCGTTTCTATCTGGGTCCGTAAAGATTCGTTTTCTTGGCTTGTTGTGCGGTAGTTGTTAATCTGCTCAGCACGTAGATTCGTAAGATTTATCTCAAGCGTTTCTATCTGGGTCCGTAAAGATTCGTTTTCTTGGCTTATTGCACTGTAGTTGGCAGCAGTCTGCTCGATGGATGCGAGCTTTGTCTGCAGCATTTTTGTTTGCACTTCAGAGTTCACCAAAGCATCTGTTAATTCACTTTTTTTAGCAGTTAAATCTTTTACGCACTGCTCAAGTTGAGTGTTCACTGTACGTAACCGTGTCAGCTCCTCATTATGCTTGACTTGTTCCAGTTGTAATACGTCCATCCATTTCGAGAGTTTGTCCTTTTCTATCAACTTCTGATGAGACTCGGCTTCAATTTCACCCCGTAGCGCACGCTCTGCTTTTAGCAACCCCTTTCCGTGTTCTATAAACGTAACCAACGAGTTCGCGACCTGTGTGGCTTTCGTTGCAACAGTTGCCCCGTGTTTCGTAGAATCCGCGGTTGATTGCTCAACTAAGGCAGTCTCTATCGTTGTCATAATGTGTTGTAACGCGGAGTCTGCATCGAAAACATCCTCGATCGTCGTTATGTACTTGTACGCGGGGGACGCTGACGTGGTTAGTGTGTTGTGAATATCCACAACGGCTAGATTGTAACAACCGCATATTTGTTTGAGTAATTTGTATCTGAGCTCTAGAGACGAGCCGGCCATGGTGCACTTGTCAAACCATTGCGTCAACAACGAAAAGTGATCGCGCATACACGCGAGTCGCTGAACCGCAGTCTCCCACGGCCGGTTGTTAGCGGTAGCTTCGGGGTTTGGCGAGGCAGCCGGCTGGATATCCAAAAGGAATAATTTTGCTGTGATAGCCAACAGTTCGACAGGTAAATTGTTTCCAATAGGCTTCGCACGAGGCGCTTTCAAGCGTGGTTTTTGGTACATCGACGACGCGTGTTTCGTCTGAGACTTCGACGAGGTGCGCTTTGACATTGTCCGGTTCGTGCGTTCGTCTGTGCGTGAGACAAAAAGACGACGGCGTTGTCGTGCACAAGACGGTACACTCGGCACGCGGTAACAAAATGCGGTCGATCTGCCTAACGGCTAGCGTTTGTTTCGTACTCGTACCCAACGCGTTCGTACGGTACGTGTATCCGCAACGTTGACACACTCCGGCGTTGGGCACACCGCCTCGGCTGTACTTCAGCGACGCCAGTATATCGCTGAGCCGGCGATGCCACAGTTCGTGAGCGCCGCAGGCTATAGCCGTCAGTATTACAAACCGGTAAGACGCCGTTAAAGATTCGCGGAACGTCTCGGCCCCGAATCCGCGATCTAAATCGAGTCCCGTCTCGGTGAGAATGAACCGAGACCAGTTAATGCCCGATTCGCTGTGGATTTCGTGAATAGATCGTCCCTTAGCGCTCGTGAGCTCGTTGTTATTTGTGTCGTATCGCCATGTCAAAAAGTAGCCATGGGCAGGTGACTGATGATTTTGTTCAATGGTGCGAGGACTCTTTCCTCAAACTAAACACAGATAAGACAAAAGACATGATCATTGATTTTAGGAAGAAACCTCACCAGCACGGAGTCACTTTAATTAAAGGTCAAGCAATTGAGACAGTGCAGTCTTACAAATATCTCGGGACAATCGTAGACGATAAATTAAACTTTGAAACCAATTTTGACAAGGTGTGCAAAAAGGCCCACCAGCGCCTTTATTGTCTAAGGAAACTCAACCATTTTAATATTGACCGAACCATAATGACCATGTTTTACCGTGCTTTTATTGAATCTGTTTTATCCTTTTCCTTGGTTTCATGGTTTGGTCACACTACAGTGAGAGGAAAGAATTCCCTTCAGCAGATTGTTAAGCTGTCATCTAAACTGACCGGAGGAACCCTAACCTCAGTAACATCCATGTATGTTAGTCAGGTACAGAGGATAGCTTCTTCTGTTTTAAAAGATGTCCTTCATCCCCTGTATGGAGAGTTTCAGCTTCTTCCCTCTGGTCGGAGGTTTTTAGTCCCGAAATGTAGGACAACACGTTTTAAAAATAGCTTTGTTCCCACTGCTGTTACTGAAATGAACAAACGGAATAACGTTGAAGCTTTTAGTGGTTAAATGTTTTTATTTTTCATTTTACATATGATTTGGGGAGCCTTAACACTGTTATGTGCAACATTATCTGTTTATAGTTTCTTTTAAGTGTTTTTACTAAATGTTTTTACTGTTTTTATTTGTGTGTGCGCATGGATGGATGTATGCTTTGTACCACTGCAAACCACATTTACCCTTGGGTATAAATAAAGTAACCTGAACCTGAACCTGAATGTCACACAGGATCCCCAAAGTGTGGTGTCAAGCGGGTGCGCGGCTCCGAGTGACGTGTAATACTCTGTAAATCCGCATTGTTGATATATGACCTTGAACGCCAGTGGCGCGCACAAAGCTGCTAACGTCTCGCGTAACATCTCGGCGACGGCGGGCTCATTGTCAGCCTCTGTGCAACAGTGCATGTTACGGAGAACGCGGTCTAACGTGGAATATATTCTAGAAACTTGCTGTTCGCTTCTCATCGGTACGCGGTACCGACACGTGATGGACGACGGGAACGTCGAAGACGCGTATGCGATCGGCGCTCCGGCCAGCTTACCCACCACCGAGATGTCGCGCCTTTGACCGTCTCTACGTAGGTGCTCAACTGTCAAGAGACCGTATAAAACGTACGAATCACACGTAAACTTGATAATTATACAATCGTCCTCGGTAGAGCCGATGTCTGATATCGGTATGGGATACACGTTATCGACACCGCGGATCTTTGTGGCCGTCTCGGCGCACGGAATACGTTTCTCGATGTCGACGCGGCAAATTTTGGTGTAGTCGACACGCGTGACGCTGTGAGTGCCGCGCACTACCTCCAACATCAAATCCCACGTCCCGACGGAGCGCTCCATTGCATTCATGCCCCCGCCCTAATCATCGAAAATCACAGCAGACGCCACGGGTGTGCACTCTTGGATCTCAGCGGCGACCTCTAGATTAGTGGACACACTAGTTTCTGGCTCATCGTCACGTATAGACGTGTTTTCTCGAGTGAACTCGTCGTCGGAGATCAAACGTGAGTCCTCATCTGCACCGTCGGCGATGGGTAATACTTCATAATCCGTAGACGTCTCACTGTCGTCGAGCAGGTCGATTTCAGAGATACAATTGCGCGTAGTATTACACTCCAGATCGTCGAGGTACTCCGCCGAGCCGTACTCGTAGAGACGAGATGTGATCTCCACACAAATCGGCTCTTTATGCACGGGTAACACCAAATCAGCGTCTCCTTCGTCGTGCGTGCTTTGCCGAGACGCGGTCAGTATATCTTCTACCGCAGCGATTCGCGTTCCGTGTCGGAAGGTGGTATTCAGATAGCGACCGATGTTGCTGTCACTGTAGTCGCCGCGTTTGTTATCGAGACTCGGCTTGGCGAGCGGGTAATGTCGAGTCATGATCTCATTAAACGTGTGCGGTGAAATGCGATTGACCGCTCTCAACATGACGACTTTAGAATCCGCGGCGTTGATCGCGTCGAGTTTGCTCATTATTGTCGTGTCAGGTTAGGTGACTCGCACGTAACGCATCGAGAGTACAAGGTTTGTATGTCCACTAATACTTCGGAAAATATAGTTTGTGCGCATCGCGGGCACGAAGTGTACATTTGTTTCATCTCGGTGTACGTGCACGTGTTGGCCGAGGCCGTCCGCAGCGGTACGTTCACCACGGTAGCCGAACAACACGAGGACCTGAACGACATGGTGTCCAAATCGAATTCCACGTCGATGTTGCGGGGATTACCTCGGACTTCGGACGAGTGGAACGTCTGGTTCTTCAGACACCTAGAGCAGCGTAGATCACCCTCGGTTTTTGCGACGGGTGAGTCGTTGCGGGATTGCGGCACCACCACAATCTGTCTATGATTGTGGTCGACCCAATTGATGTGACAATTGAGGACGCCGTAGAGTAACGTCTGCGTTTTCGGGGCGAGGGTTCTGAGCTTATGGTATTGTTCGTTGTGTATAACGGGCAACGCTCGTATCAACTCCGGGAAGCACGCGGCCGCCAACTCCAGCGGACAGTCCGTTGTATACGCGGTGGCCAAAGAATAGTACGCGTTCAGTTCCCACGACGAGCCAATCGTGAGCATGGGATGTCCCACGTTTTTCACCTGCTGGAATGTCTTGATCATCTTTGTGTAGTACGACCTGTGAGGAAACGAGACGCCCAGTCGAGACCACTTCACTTCGCGACCGTGTACGGGCTGGCGATCGGACGTCGCGTGCGCGCAACGTTTACGAGACGCGTTTAGTTGGCGGCGACCGTCGGTTCCCGCTCCGGTACGCTCGTCGGTCGGGAAGGCGGGCCTTTCTACGACGCAAGCCGTGAGCTTTAAAAACTCGAAGCGTACGCTCTCGAGCCTAACATCGACGTGCGCCACGTTAACGCAAAGTACGTCTCGCTGGTACCTGTAGAAATCCGCCAAAGCGGCCAGTCGTAGCAACGTTTCACGGTCCGTTGCCGCGTACGAGCTGTCCCTTTCCAAATCGGGAACCGCGTAACCCGCTTCGGAGAACGCGGTCGTTACGTCCCACCACAGGAACAGGCACAGCCGATACACGTCTCGGCAGTCGCGAGGTTTACCCTTCGCCATTAGGAGCCTGACCAACTGAGAGCGCGCCGTCGAGTCCGAAGGCGGTTCTTTATGTCTGCAATGGCACACAGCACTAAGACAATCCAGATACCCGCGCAACATGAGGCTTTTTGCGTAGTTACGGGACCACACGACTCCTGTATCCAATACGAGAGCGGCGTCTCTCCCATCGTTCCGGTGCTCGTGGACTCCCCGGTGGTCTTGCATCTCTGCTGTCCGGAGTTGTTTCCCGACGAGGTTTTGAAGGTACACGCCGAGCACCTAGGTCACTTCTTGGCACTGCAAAGCGTACCGAAGATCGACGAAGAGTTGGAGGGTGTGCTTTATAAGGGCCTGTGTGCCACCTTCACCGAGCAAGAGGTTCTCGGCATTTACGCGTCATGTATTGGAAACGCTGTTGCGATACAGAACGGTTCTGTGCCAAATGTGTTTGCAAACGTGAACAGGACGGGCGTCAAGGGCGCTTTGGCGCTTATCCGAGGACTTTTGGCACTCTTTGACAAAGACGCGTTGCGGGGCTATATAACGTACACGCGTGACGAGGAACCTCTTCACGTGCTCTTTCTGAGTTTGGCTCAGTTGTTTGTGGTTTTTCTGAGTAGCGCAATGACAGAACAGGACTTGGGCACCGTGGTCGCCGTGGCGTCGGCCGTATTCCTCGAATCGAATCACTGCCACCCGTTGTGCGCCTCGACGATACTCAAACCGATGTTTGTTCCCTATTTTGAACAACAGCAAATGTACGCCAAGGGTAAGCCTCAATTGGAGCGTCGCGAACAAAAAGTCTTGTGCTACAAACTGTTCCGAGGCTACGCCGTGGACACGGATGGCGCGTACGTCCGTACGGATGACGACGATATTAGTTGGACGGAATACTGTCTAGCCAACCGCATGCAAGACCGTGCGTTGTTGGAGCGTGGGACAAGAACGTTATGGTTCGCGGCACCGCAATACGGCGACAGACTGTCTATGATATACGAGAATGGATGTTGGACAAAGGTAATGGGCGGACAGTCCGACGAAAGAGCTAAAAAGATTGCTGCGATGCTGGTCTCGGATACCGTGCTGGGTTACGTTCAATGCGCGGTCTTCGGGACCATCCGTAACATGTTGCCTTGTCACGACAACAGCGATCTGACCGTTGAAGTTATGACCCAGCTAGGGGGTTCCATGAACCAATTTGCAGTAAAGGCGTTACGCCATCAAAGTTTGACTCTGTGGAACGGAGTGCGAAAGCTGACAAACGGCTGTTTGTCTGTCACAGGTACTGGGTTTAGTTCAAGTTCAAGTTCACTTTATTAGGTCCCCAAGGGGCAATTCATCTACAACAGGTAGAGGTGGTGAGACAGCCAGCACATTCATACAGCTATAAAACAGAATAAAAAGTACCATCAAAACAAAATACATAAAACATTACTAAAAAGGTACAGCATAAAAAAGCAAAGTATTCATCCTTAAAAACATGAAGTTAAGATTTCCAAGATAAAAATATGTAAAAGGAGATAAGCTTAAAACCTAGTTTTTGTTTAAAAATCCAATAGCTGAGGGGATGAAGGAGTTTTTTAATCTGTTCGTTCTGCATTTAGGTAGGCCATATCTTCTGCCTGAAGGCAAAAGATTGAACTGAGCTTTATGGGTCAGGACAAAGGCTCCTCGCTGCTGTTTGGCAGAGTGTACACGGGCACGGACGATAAGAAACCGTCGAGTAAGTGTGCGTATGGGACGTTCACGTCTGTCGCGTTGGCTTTGGCCGAGACCACGATGACGAGCGCGAGCCTGAACGTTGCGCTCGGTCAAAGGGACAAAAGTCCACGTGGAGCACGTGACAATCTCCACAGTGTGCTGTCGACGCCTTATAGAGCGTCGTCTACGGACGCGATTCGGACCGTGAGTGACATGACGTTGTACGCTAGGTATAACCACAGATTGAACAGCGGTGAATTTACCGAGGTCGCCAACGTGAAATCGATCAACGACACAAAATACAACTCTCAGGTGCACGTGGACAATCTGACGTCGGAGAGCAAATATCAAATGACGGTCTCTCACGGTGCCCTGCCGATGTGCCCGCTGACAACCGCGATGACCGTTCGTCAAACCGTTATTATGTTGACCGGTTACATGTGCGCCGAGCTGGCTAGGGTGACGTACGGTCACAAGGTGTTGAAAAATGACACGCTTTGTAAATATTTGACGGGACTGATACTGCACGGCAAATTCAGGAACGTGGCCGAGTCCAAGAGCGCGGACAACACCATGAAAGCGCGCTTCGGCGAACTGTTGAAAATGTCAGGGCCCGTTTTTAGTGCGAGCCAGCAACAGTACGCTCAGAATCTGAACTCTATGGAATGGCTGAACCCTAACGATCCGCGACTGCCCGAGTGCTTGCGCACGTCGCTAGCCATGATCGGGGACACGCGACGGGCTGTGGAAAAAATTATGCGCGACAGCAAGAAGAGTTACAACAGGCTTGTGTTGCAAACCGGATCCAACGATACTCTGTTACGGATGAGTACCATGTACGCCAACGGCAAATATATGGTACACGCACCTCTGCTGACCTCGGTGAACTTGACGTTGTTCAATAACAACTCAATCAACAGCTTGAGCCGTGCGATGTGTAAACTGTCCAAGCGCGGCTCGTTTTACGTGGTACGCGTGTTTCCAAACAGGTGTATCGACCTGAGTTATATGGCTAAGTACTGTGACGACGCGTTCGTGTCTGGTTCAAAGTCCACCACCAGTAACGTGACACAAGTGTTTGACAGAATCAAAGAAGAGATATCTTGCGTTTTACCCAGAATCGACGCGAAGAGAATAAAGATGCTGGCGCTCGACATGAGCCAAGAAGACGTGTTGAAATTGGTGGAGATGGTACAAGGGGCAAACATTGAGATCTCGGGAGATCTCGACCAGATCGACTCCGCCGAGGCCGGTGTGGATACCAACAAGTCGGCTCCGGCTGACGCTGCCTCCGCAACGTGTAAGCGTCCCCGAGCTTCAGGAGACGACGAAGAACCGCCGCGGAAACAGCTTTGTGACAGAGTCTACGACGATGCATCGCTCGGAGGTTTGTTTTCGGGAGGGGATCAACAAAGCGACTGCTACGACCGGGAGTCGCCGAGTATATTCGACGCGGTGGAGTATGAGGAGGACGACGGCTTCTGATCGAAACGTTCTCTTTTGTGTTTCTTTACTTACATCATGTATTGTCAACAAAGCGATAATGTTAGTGTGTATTTTATTTTCTCACGTGTAACAATAAAATTGTCGAGTGTCGGACAAAATGAGTCATTGGTCTGTTTTTTGTTCCGTTTACTTTTATTACATTTTATTTCATTACGCGTGTAAAAGATGGATCATATTGACATGCAACAATTCAACGGCAAGGACCAGTGTTCTGTAAGCACAACCTAGCTCGTGTAGCTCTGTGTGAACGGGCATCAGAAAGTTATTTTCTAACGTGGCCAACGCGTTGCCCAGGTTCGCGGTCGGCACCGTGGATATCCGTATCTTGCTGCGAGCGTTGACTTTGACAAACTCCTCCTCGATTCTATAGATATCACATTCTTGACACGGAGCCAAGTCGTGTTGACCACGTTGTACACGCGCGCTCACGAGCGGGCTGATGATACCCGGAACCAAGTCGTGTTGACCACGTTGTACACGCGCGCTCACGAGCGGGCTGATGATACCCGGAACCAAGAAGACGGTCTCGTTTGCGCCGGTGAATCTACAAATGTGTTGTGACTCACACGTACGAAAGATAGGTGGCGAAAACGAGCACACGCTGTATATATTCATAAACTCATACGAGGTCGACTGCGTGCTCAGTCGCGCCACATGTTCTCGGACCAGGTCGCGTACTTGGACGAGTATTTTAGTTCGCAGGTCCGTGTATATTTGCCTGTACAACGAATCCACCGTATACGGTGTGCGCGAAACCGTTGATTTGTGAGTCGGCGGTGCGTTGTTGTGACCGGTGTCGG
>JBBPBX010001685.1:0-29821 GCA_038048925.1 Garcialebias charrua | reverse complement strand
AACAGAATATCAAAGCGAGGAGCAGATAACACTGGAGTGTTTGTTAACAGCATTTTTGTTTGTTCAAACGCTGTTTGACATTGATCAGTCCACTTAAAATTCACCTTAGGACTAAGAAGGTCTGTCAGAGGAGCTGCTACAGAGGAGAAATTTTTACAAAAACCTCTTTAGTACACATCCATCCATCCATCCATTTTCGTCTGCTTATCCGGGGTCGGGTCGCGGGGGTAGCAGCCTAAGTAGGGAGGCCCAGACTTCCCTCTCCCCAGCCACTTGGAGCAGCTCCTCTGGGGGAATCCCAAGGCGTTCCCAAGCCAGCCGAGAAACATAGTCCCTCCAGCGTGTCCTGGGTCTTCCTCTGGGTCTCCTCCCGGTGGGACATGCCCGGAACACCTCCCAGGGAGGCGTCCAGGAGGCATCCTAACCAGATGCCCGAGCCACCTCAACTGGCTCCTCTCGATGTGGAGTATCCAATCATAGCTAAATATCGTCTCAACTCTGTTCTTGTAGAGGGAACAGGAACAGTTAGAATAGATTCTACCTTCGCCTCTACTGGACGTACTTGACCTCCTCCAACTTTTTTTCCTAGATAAGTTACAGTGGCGAGACCAAATTGACACTTGGACAGATTGATAGTTAAGTTTGCTTCTTGTAGACGAGAAAACACAATCTGCAAGTGTTTCAAGTGATCCTCCCAAGTGTTGGAAAAGACCACAACATCATCCAGGTAAGCTTCACAGAATTCAAGTTCATACAAGATGACATTCATAAGTCTCTGAAATGTGGCAGGAGCGTTGCGCATTCCAAACGACATTACAGTATACTGTAAAAATGCATTGGGGGTGACAAAGGCAGAGATCTCCTGACCACGGTCAGTTAAGGGCACTTGCCAGTATCCTTTTAGTAAGTCAAGTGTAGTGACGAACTGTGCAGCTCCAATGTGGTCTACACAGTCTCCCATCCTGGGTAACGGGTAACAGTCTGGTTTTGTTACCGCATTGACCTTTCTGTAATCAGTACAGAATCTGTCACTTCTTCCTTGTTTAAGGACTAACAGACATGGCGAGCTCCAGGCACTATGGCTAGGTACTGGCAAGCCGTTATCCAACATGCACTTAACTTGTTCTTTTAAACTGTTGTTATTTCTTAGGATTTATTCGGTAAGGGTGTTGCTTTATAGGCAGTGTTTCACCTATGTCAATGTCGTGTTTTATCACTCCTGTACGAGAGGGAATATCAGAAAACAAGCTATTATTTGAAACAATCAATTGTTTCAGGTTCTTTCTCTTCGAATCATCAAGATGGGTAAACAACAAGCCTAAATTTTCTAAATACCGTAGTATGAATTAGGGAGTTTCCCTTCCATGTCTGCAGGGGAAATGTCCAACTCGCCTTCAGCATCTGAACGTTCCTGTCTATCTGCAGAGTCAGATACAGCACAAACAGTTTCTAATTTTTTGTTATCTGGTTCAATGTAAGATTTTATCATATTAATATGGCACAATCTAGAACTGCGTTTCCTGTCTGGGGTTGTGATTATATAATCAAGATCAGATATCTTTTCTTTAATGACATAGGGTCCACAGTATTGGGCTTGCAAGCTGGTACCTGGGACTGGAAGCAAAGTCAAAACCTTGTCTCCAGGCTGAAACGCTCGTTTCACAGCTTTTTATCAAAGAGATTTTTCATCCTGGTTTGTGCAGATTGCATGTTTTCCTGAGCTATTTCACATGCTCGTTTTAATTTAAAACGAAAATTACTGACATAGTCTAATAGATTCTGGTCAGTATTCTCACACAACCATTTCTCTTTTAAAAGCTTCAATGGACCGCACACGTTGTGAGCGAATACCAACTCAGCAGGACTAAATCCCAAAGACTCTTGAACCACTTCACGAATGGCAAACATCTGCAAGTGAACCCCTTCATCCCAGTCTTTTTCGAACTCTAAACAATAGGTGCATAACATAGTTTTCAGGGTCTGATGGAAACGCTCAAGGGCACCTTGACTTTCAGGATGATAGGCTGTAGAACAGGAATGCTTAATATTCAGCTGTTCTAGAACTTGAGCACTTGTGCAAATATTTTAGACATGAAGTTACTACCTCGATCTGTTTGCACTATGCAAGGTAGTCCAAACAGAGAGAAGAATCTAGTAAGCCCTTTGACCACCACAGGGGTAGTTATTTTGCATACTGGGAATGCTTCAGGGAATCTAGTAGAAGTACACATTACAGGTAGTCCCCGACTTACGAGCGCTCTGACTTACGAGGTCCCGGACTTAAGAGCATGCATCTCATAAAAAAAAAAAAATAAAATTTTTTTTTTACTTTTTTTATTTTTTTTTTTTTATAAATGAATACATGTACAGTACTGGACAGTCACCAAGCACTTAGCCTATCCTAACACAGTTTTTAAAGATGAAGGAATAAGTTGAATTGTCTCCCTTTCACATAAAGGGAGCAAGCTCCCTATGGAGCCTGCAGGGAGGAGGGAGACAATTCAACTGACTCCTTCATCTTTAAAAACTGTGTTAGGATAGGCTAAGTGCTTGGTGACTGTACAGTACTGTACATTTATCTATTTATAAATAAAAAACAATAAAAAATAAAAATACTGTATATACTGTATATTTTTAATAAATAGATAAATGTACAGTACTGTACAGTCACCAAGCACTTAGCCTATCCTAACACAGTTTTTAAAGATGAAGGAGTCAGTTGAATTGTCTCCCTCCTCCCTGCAGGCTCCATAGGGAGCTTGCTCCCTTTATGTGAAAGGGAGACAATTCAACTTATTCCTTCATCTTTAAAAACTGTGTTAGGATAGGCTAAGTGCTTGGTGACTGTCCAGTACTGTACATGTATTCATTTATAAAAAAAATAAAATAAAAAAAAAAAAAAAAAAAAAAAAATTTTTTTTATTTTTTTTTTTTTTTTACTATGTGATCCTACTTACGAATTTTTGACATACGAGCGCCCCCTAGGGACGGAACTCGCTCGTAAGTCGGGGACTACCTGTATTGTGATTAAAAACTTGTTCCCAGCTTTGGTCCTAGGCAAAGGACCAACATAGTCAACTATAAACCGTTCAAACGTTTCAGCCACCGCAGGTATAGGATGCAGGGGGACTGAAGGTATTACTTGGTTTGGTTTACCAGCCATTTGGCATACATGACAAGAACGACAATGCATAATAACGTCTTTTTTCAATCCTAGCCAAAAAAAGACACAGTATGCGGTCATAAGTTTTTCTAATTCCTAAATGGCCAGCCATTGGATTGTCATGTACTAAACGTAACACCTCAGTACGATAGGGTGTGGGAAGTACTATTTGTATAACTTGTCGCCATTCCTCATCAGGACGAACAGTTAAAGGTGTCCATTTACGCATTAGTATGCCATCCTTTAAGAAGTATCCTGTACTAAGATGCTTAGGGTCGTCAGGTAAATCATCAGAGAAGAAGGCTTTTAACATCTCATCCTTCTTTTGAAGTTTAACTAGATGTTGTCTAGACAGAGACAGATTTACTTCATCCAACTCCTTCACATCCATTTCTGTTTTTACAGGAAACTTTTCTTCCTCAATGTTCATCATAAAGCTTTCGCTGAAATCAACATCATCATCATCATCATCATCATCATCATCATCATCATCATCATCATCATCATCATCATCATCATCATCAGCTTCTTTTTCTAGCTGCTGGCGTCTGTAAGCTACTCGAGTTACAGCACATGATGTAAAAACGTCAGGAAACTTACAAGCCAGCTCATCCGGTGAAGCACTAAGCACTGTGATGGTTGTTACCTCAGGAGTAACAAGCACTCGTCCACCTGCTAAATCATTACCCATAATCATAGTGACTCCAGCAATAGGAAAACTTGGTCGTAGTCCTACCACAGCTTCCCCTGAACACAATTCAGAGTGGATTATAATTCTGGCTAAAGGCACTTTAAAATCTTTCATACTAAACCCACGTATAGGTAGCTGAGTGTCAATTATCTCGATTTCACTGTTAGGCAGAATACCTTCTAGTAAGAAGGACTGAGAAGCAGCCATATCACGTAGTATCTTAACAGGTACCTTGTTACCAGACTTAGAAGTAGAAATGAATCCGTCCATGATAAACGGTCAAAATCCATCCTGTTCAGGAAAATCTGCAGTGGGAGACAACTGATTATTCATAGTTTCAATCAGAGCAACTGGTTTAGGATCTTGTTTTAACTTAGGGCAGTGAGTACTAATGTGTCCCTCTTGTCTACAATAAAAACACACCACATTATCCTTTGTATTTGTTCCACGTCCAAACGATGCTCTACTTCCCTATGCCTGCAAACGCATCACTCTCCCTATGAGACGCAACGGGTTCTCTCGACTTTCTGTTACCTCTGGGTCTGAAAAATTGAGGAGACTCAAAACCGTTTGTTTTAGATTTATCAGGAACAGCAGGGTTCTCATATTTAGGACGTTCAAAACTGAGATTATGGGTCAACATATACTCATCTACTAAAACAGCAGCTTTAGAACCTTCTAACTCTCTATGTTCATTCAGATAAGTAGTTACTCGATCTGGTAAACAGTTCTTAAAATCTTCGATTAATATCAAATGTTTAAACTGTTCATTATTAGTTACAGAACTAGCCGTACACCAAAGATTAAGGAGGATTTCTTTTTCCCTATTATAGTCAGCATGAGTCTGACCCTCAAGTTTCTTCAACTTCCTTAACTTTTGTCTGTATGCTTCCGGGACTAACTCATATGCCCGCAAGATAGCTTCTTTCACTTTCTATAATCATTACTATCATCTATCGAAAGAGATGCATAAGCATCTTGAGCTTTCCCAGTTAATTTACTTTGCAACAGCAACGACCAAGCATGTTCAGGCCACTTAAAAGAGGGTGCGTTTCTCTCAAACAGGATGAAATATTTGTCTATGTCACTCTCATTGAATGCAGGTACATAAGATACCATACCATACCATACCATTTTATTTATAAAGCACTTTAAACAGGAACAAGTCCACACCAAAGTGCTGGACAAACAAACACGCAACAGGTAACACAGACAATGAAGTACAACACGAAAAACATAAAAACATTGCAGATCATAAATCAAACGATCCAGTACACATCAGCTGGCATTGAAAGCAATGGAGTAGTAGTGAGTTTTTAACCGGGATTTGAAAACTGAGAGGGAGGGGGCCTGTTTGATGAGCAGCGGTAACTCGTTCCAGAGTCTTGGGCCTGCTACAGAGAACGCCCTGTCACCCCTGCGCTTAAGGCGAGTTTCTGGAACTATTAAGAGTACCTGATCCTCTGACCTCAAAGCACGTGGAGGGACATATGGGTGTATCAGATCCGAGAGATAGGCGGGGGCGAGACTGTTCAGCGATTTGTAGACATACATGAGAATTTTGAATTGGATTCGAAGATGAACCGGTAGCCAGTGAAGGGAGGCCAAGACTGGTGTAATGTGCTCTCTTTTGCGTGTGCTGGTTAAAAATCGGGCAGCTGCGTTCTGAACCAGTTGTAATCGTGCAATGGTGGCTTGACTGACGCCAAACAGAAGTGAATTGCAGTAATCAAGCCTAGATGTAATGAATGCGTGAATCACTGTCTCCAGGTGCTTTTTGGATAATATGGGCTTCAGCTTAGACAGACGCCTCAGCTGGAAAAAACAGGATTTGACGATCATGTTTACATGACTGTTGAGTTTCATGGAAGGATCCATTATCACTCCCAGATTTTTGACTTTTTGTTTTTCGGATAGGGGTAGAGCAGACAGATAAATTGTTACTCACATCAAAAGTAGGTGCAGATGGTTGAGAAGGATTAGATCCACTTTCTAGTTCCTTCAAGTGTATTTTAGCATCCAACTCTGCTTTTTGTGCTTCCATCTCCATTTTTCGTTGCTCCTGTTCAAATAACATTTCTTTCTCCCTTAGAGCAGTTTGTTGAGCCAGCTCAGCGGCTCGCACTGTGGCTTCAGCAGCTCTCACTGTGGCTTCCCTCTCAAGCTTTGCTTTTCTGGTCTCAGCCTCTATCCGACGTGTTTCCAGTTCAAGCTCTTTCAAACGCACCTCTTTATCTACAGCATAAGAGGATGGAGTCCTCATAGGACTTTTTCAAACCCTATCAGCGGAAAAAAAAACAATACGAGCTAACTCTGTGACCAGTTCATTTTCTATTGCCTCCCTCCTAGTACGTTTATCTACACTGATCTCAAAATGTTCTGCCACACACAACAACTGCTCTTTTGTGCAGTTAGCTAGAGCCACAACTGTAGGATCCTCTACAAAACTGTCTAAATTGAACTCCATGTTCACAAACGTTACTGATTACAACAATATCAAAATATCTAGACTTTAATTGAACACTGTTTGCTGCGTTCAATTTCAAACAGACAGCTGTAAGTGCTCAACAAATCAGTAGCTTCCCTGAGCTGATTCAACTCAACTATGAGCAAAAACACCACCACAAAACAGCCAAAACCACAGCAATTTACTTCTACCAAAACACTAGCTCATATATGAGACACCTATCAAATACTGCTTTTACCAAAAGTTTAACAAACTAGCTCCTGTCTTGTTCAAAATCTAGGATGAGCATCCCGTTGAATATGTTACGACCGGAAAACAGTCAAAACATAATCAGGGACACTGACACAGAAGAAGGTTTAAAAGAAAATTTATTTAACTAAACCTAAGGGTGACCAAGCTGGTGAGGTCCCTTCTGGCTTCTCCCACCAGGCCTGGAGCGTCTTCTTCTGGAACAGCGCCCTAACAAAAACTAAAGAAAGAAAGTACAAAGGAAAAAAGGACAGGTGAGTCTGGCCAAACAACAGAAAACGCCACCCAGGCAAACCCAACCCCAATATAGAACCGCAGTGTTTCCCCAGGCAACGATCTGCCTATAACAAACAAGGCCCTCACTTAATAAAATAAAAATACGAAATGAACACAAAAACTAGGCTACTAACACTCACCTGTCAAAAGTACAAATAAAAAGACAAAAAGAGAAAAAAACAATTAACAATTCCCCACACAGTCCCCACACAGTTGACCACAGTTGTCCTCCTTCAGGACTGCGGAAGAAATACTGTCCTCAATGTCACTTAATTAAGCCTCCTAGGCCCCAAACACAAACACACTCCTCCTAAGTCCAAAGTTTAGTTATAGCCAGCACTTAAGGTGCTTTAACCTACACAACACTCTGCTTTAGGCAGCCAGAGTCATTTTAGAGCTCAAAACAGCTCAACTATTACTCCCCCTGGAGCATACACACTAACAAGCATAGAAGGTGGAGGTATCCCTGTGTTAGCATATCACACAGCTCTACAGCTGTCTCTCAACACTCAGTTAATTACCTTTAGAGTGTCTTCAACAATAACTTGGTCCACAAGTCCAGCTTCCACACTTGATCAGCAAGCCAGATCCTGCTACATCAAGTCTCCACACTGCTCAAGGCACTGTCTGTGAAATATAAAGACAGGTCTTACAGGTGAATGCTCAATTAAGCTTGATTAGGAGTGAGAGCAAAAAAAAACTTTCTTCCTGAACCAACAGGTTGCAACAGACTGCAGCAGGCTGCAGTGAAGAAAAAAAAAACACACAGGTGGATGCAATCAGCTTAGACTGTTAGTTTAAATACTTAAAAACCCTGGGGTACATATAGGGCTGGGCGATATGGACAAAAATTCATATCTCGATATTGTTGTGATATATCGCGATATACGATATATATCTCGATATAATTTTCTTTCCATAAAAGAATAACAAAAATATATTTCTGAGTCAAAGCTTTGTCCCAGTTGTCACACAGCAACATTTATTAACAAACAGCTGTAACTCTACAAAATAAATGTCTAAAAAATGAACTATTTTATACATTACTTTATTTTTTAGACATTTATTTACACCTATTAAATAATAGTCCTCTTCAGCTGAGGGCAGCTGTGTCATTGCCTCTGATGTGTGTCCATCAGTCAGTGTATGAATGTGATAAAAGTACTGATTATTCTTTGTACAGTTCTAGTAGATTGCTGTATGAATGGGTAAATGAGGACACAGATTGTGTTTTAAAGAGCTTTGAGTGTCTTGATAAGATAGAAAGGTGCTTTCACTTTAGTCAGTGTTTGTGAACTGCAGTAAATGTGAGCCTGTGGTACAATATATTTGATATACTGTATCCGGTTTTATTGTGAAAGGGTCAGGGGGTTGTTTCCGGGTTCACGAAGACGTTCTCTAAGTTGCTCTACAAAGTGTCGCATTGAATCCTTGTGTAAAAAGACGACAGCCTCCACTCAGAAACGTGAACAGAGAGGCGGAGACATTATTAAATCAGCAGTTTATCATATAGCGCCAAAGACACGGTCAGTCTCAGCTGTGGAAGAAGGCGGCTAAAGCGTTAGCCATCTTGTTAGCCGCTAAGGACCGTATCTTTGGCGATGTGATGAGCTGCTGATTTATTAATGTCTCCACGTCCTTCTGCTCCTCTCATGAAAGCGCTGCAGTGCGCGCATGACTAAATGAGCTCAGACCCGTGGTTTGTTTAATGAAGCAGGAGGCTGTAAAAAAAAAAAACTCGGTTCTGCCGTTTCACGCTCCACTCCGCTGTTTAAATGGTAAAAAAGATTCGTAGATCCGAGCCTTCGTCGGGATTATTTTCTGTTGTTGGACAAGACTTGACGGGTCGAGGTTAAGTTTTTTTCAGGAGAAAGTCAGCTGTGACTCTGTAGAGCTCCATCACAGGTGGAGAAGCTGAAGCTGAGATGAGGTCAGAGAGGTTTGGATGGCTCACGTTAGGGCTGGGCGATATGGACAAAAATTCATATCTCGATATTGTTGTGATATATCGCGATATACGATATATATCTCGATATAATTTTCTTTCCATAAAAGAATAACAAAAATATATTTCTGAGTCAAAGCTTTGTCCCAGTTGTCACACAGCAACATTTATTAACAAACAGCTGTAACTCTACAAAATAAATGTCTAAAAAATGAACTATTTTATACATTACTTTATTTTTTAGACATTTATTTACACCTATTAAATAATAGTCCTCTTCAGCTGAGGGCAGCTGTGTCATTGCCTCTGATGTGTGTCCATCAGTCAGTGTATGAATGTGATAAAAGTACTGATTATTCTTTGTACAGTTCTAGTAGATTGCTGTATGAATGGGTAAATGAGGACACAGATTGTGTTTTAAAGAGCTTTGAGTGTCTTGATAAGATAGAAAGGTGCTTTCACTTTAGTCAGTGTTTGTGAACTGCAGTAAATGTGAGCCTGTGGTACAATATATTTGATATACTGTATCCGGTTTTATTGTGAAAGGGTCAGGGGGTTGTTTCCGGGTTCACGAAGAATAAAGACGTTCTCTAAGTTGCTCTACAAAGTGTCGCATTGAATCCTTGTGTAAAAAGACGACAGCCTCCACTCAGAAACGTGAACAGAGAGGCGGAGACATTATTAAATCAGCAGTTTATCATATAGCGCCAAAGACACGGTCAGTCTCAGCTGTGGAAGAAGGCGGCTAAAGCGTTAGCCATCTTGTTAGCCGCTAAGGACCGTATCTTTGGCGATGTGATGAGCTGCTGATTTATTAATGTCTCCACGTCCTTCTGCTCCTCTCATGAAAGCGCTGCAGTGCGCGCATGACATATGCTGCGTTCCAGTTGCCTCTGAGGTTGTAATTACCAACCTGGAATGACGTCTTTCCGAGTTGAATGCGTTCCAGTTAGTTTGTCGGCACGATGACGAAAACAAGATGGACGCCCGCTACGAAGCTGTTGTTGTTGTTGCTTTGTTGGATTATAAAAAGGTTTCCAGACCAGCAGCGAAGTTGAAAAGCAATTCTGAGGCTCTTGAAATGTTAACCAGGTATGTTGTTTTAACCAGTAGTTTTTATTTATTTATAAATAAGCTTATTTTTGTTAATTTTGGTCTTGAGGCTCTTACATCTACTTTATAGTTTTAATTCGATCTCTTTTAGGATTATAGCAGCAGTACAGAAGTTATCATTAGATAAATAAAGTCAGAAAGTGCTGAACATTTTTATTTTATTTTTACTACCTCAAACCATTAGCAGACGTTTTTACGGTTGTTAAAATTGTTATTAAACTTCAAACAATCAAAACTATTTCAGACTCATATGGTCCATAGTAACAAAACAATTTAATTTCTTTGTATTTTAGGATGCTGCTGATACACACAAACCTACGGACACATGGAATAATCATGAAGACTATGGGAGGTGATGCTGAACATGGATGACAACAAGTTTGTGCGTCATTTCAGAGTCAACAAGACCCAGTTCACATCTGTAATGATGCAGCTGCAGGAGAAAGGAGCACTGTCAAGGTGCAGCACCAGTCCCTGTAGAAAAGAAGGTCCTGATGTTCCTGTGGTACATGGCCAACCAGAACAGCTTCAGGGAGATGTCTGACAAATTTGGTCTCGCAGTCCTCAGCGCACAGGATCATCATGGAAGTACTGAAGGCCATTTTGCACAATGGGACACACCTTCATCCCCTGGCCTAACGAATTGATGCTGTGGTGATGATTGTCATCATGGCAGCCTGCCTTCTGCATAACCTCTGCATTGGGGCTTCACCAGTGTGTCAGGATCACCCAAACGTCTGTCCAAGGCAGGAGGATGAATATGACTAAATTACTCTTTACTGTGATGTGTGGATGCTGTACTTGTATTAGCTTGTCAAAAAATGTTCTAGTGTTGTTATAGTGCTGTTTTGATTAAATGTGTTTATCTGACATGCCACTCTCTCGCTGTCATTTATATCTGTGTGGATAAACCACGCCAAAAACATAAGCTGGTATAGGTAAACACATTTTACAGCTTCAAAAACCAGCTGCAAAACTTAAGTTTCCCACAACAATAACACCTGCTTAAAAGTCAGTGCTTAAATAAAGCATTTCTATGTAGTAATTTTAAAACTCTGCCCGATGAGAACATGAGAGCACTAGTTTCTCTGCAAGTACATCGGTTTCCAAAAATATTGATGAAAAACTATGCAGTGCATCATGACAAATTGTCGTGTTTGAATACCAGAGGTGTTCCTCTTTTACACTGAATTTACTTTCATTCTAAGTAGTTTCTTTTCATTACCTGCTTTCCTTTATTCTACTGAAAAACCACACTTATTGTGAAGTAAGACAAGAATTTGTGCATTTGTTATTTCAAATTGTTTTTAATAACGTATGACAACAAGGCACAGGTACAATTTGAGGTCTCAGTAAAATGAGCTACCAGCTAAAACTAAATCAAAATAACTAACTTCACAAAAATCTTACTTAGTAATGTTGGACACAAAGACACTGTTCCAGTAGCAGCTGGCAAAATGCAAGGGACCAGGGAAACAGGTTTGTCTGCTCGGGTCCAGGAACATGTTCATCTTCATGTTGACATAAACTGCAAAGAAATATACACATGGTTAACAACAAATCACAGATGACAGTTACTCACAAAACTAACCCACAATAATAATTATAAATAAGGTCGATTTTCACTCTCTCACACACACACACACACAGACACACACAGCTGTGGATTGACAGGATGGTTTGGGTTTCAAGTTTTGCATTTTTTTTAAACAAAATAATTGATTCTGTTAAACTGGATTCCCACCCTGACAAGCCAAGATAAATCTTGATAGACCTTTTAAAAACAGTTTATGGTGCAAAACATTAGTTTACTAGCTAAAAACACATGTAAAGGTGAACAAAAAACAACATGTTGCAGGCCTCCTACGCAGCTACATCATCAACACGACAACAATCACGTTCTTTAGAAAACACAAACCGCTTAGAAACACCCTCTAATTATTAGGCGACTTATTGTATAATAATCACTGTAAAGTACGAAATGTGTTACTGAGTTAATGATGAACAATGAACGCCGAACAGCTAAAACGAGTACTGTGCTAAACAACAACAATGCCGCCTCACAGCCGTTTAGCGAGCCGTTGTCGACGCACAGCGGCTGTTTAAACATATCATTATCATTACTGTAAAGAACTACAGTGCCTGAATGCGTTAATGTGAAGTTACGGCTGAGTAAACCACAAAGAACTGCGAAAAAGAGTAAAAAGTAACTCTTTCACTCACTGTTGATGCGAGGAGCAGCCATCTTGAAACGATGATCTCGGCGAACTCGGGTACGGTGTGGCGAGACCGAGTCCACGAGTTGTAATTACGACCTGAGGGGGCGTTCCAGTTGATTTTTACTGCTCGGAAGCTCGTAATTACGACCTCCGAGGACAACTGGAACGCAGCATAAATGAGCTCAGACCCGTGGTTTGTTTAATGAAGCAGGAGGCTGTAAAAAAAAAAAACTCGGTTCTGCCGTTTCACGCTCCACTCCGCTGTTTAAATGGTGAAAAAGATTCGTAGATCCGAGCCTTCGTCGGGATTATTTTCAGCATCGTCTACAAAAATATTTTTTCTGCCCTCATCTGACAATTTAAATCCAAACTAGCTCAGGAAAAACATTGTTTTTCCCCCTCAGCAGCTGCGTCGCAGCTCTTCATATCTGCCGTGTTTACTTCTTGTTGTGCTGAAAGTCTCCGCGGCTCCGCCCTCCTGCAGCCTGCAGGAAGGAGGGGCTGGGTCTGTGCTGCTCAGTGAGGGAGAAGGAGGGGGGCGAGTGGGAGAAAACAGACGGTGGATTCTCGATATAAACGATATAGTCTCGTCTTATATCTCTTTAGAAAAAATCTCGATATTTTAAAAATATCGATATATCGCCCAGCCCTAGGTACATAATAGTTGTTTTAATTTTAAGTCTGTCTACAGTTAGTTATAGGAAAATCCGATCGATCATGTGTTGTGATGTAATTTAATTATTTGTTAATTAAATGATTCAGTTCTGCTGTTTCAACATAAGTTAACGTTTCATTTGTTTTTTACATCTCATCACTGAGTCACAGATTTATTGAATATTAAACTGAAAAAGAGAGAACTCGTTAAATTTGATGATAATTTGTGTCAGATAAAGTCTGCTCAAATTTACATCTAAGTATAGGTAAATCAGTAAACTGACCTCTTTGCCCATATTATTACAGCTGTCTGAATTACATGTACTCCACTGACAACGTTTAACCATTTTTTCTGATGATTTTTCACAAAATCCTTCTGACCACAAATTGTTTGCAATCAAAACCCTGAAAATTTTGTTGAAGGAAAAGTGGGTGCACCTCCTGCAGGTAAGGGCCATTTCACTTGGGGACAAATTGAGATAACTAATTCCTCATATAAATAATGTTATTAACTTACTTTTGATGTATATCATTTCAGTGCTTTGGTAACAGCTGCTGTTTTAAATGTACTTTTGTAGCGTGTGAAGAAGGAGAAACAAACTGATCTGCGAGCAGTTGCCTTTAATCCTTCGAGCGTCAAAACCAGAAACAAAATGAATGAATTTACACACAAACACTTCTTCTTCTTCACCTCGTAAAACCTGGGGAGCACCTCGCTGGCTCCTCCTACTGGGTGAGAGAGAGATGAGGCCATATACCTCACCAACACACCACACAGCCCCCCCCCCCGAACACCCAGAAGGGCAAATACAAAACATATCAGTCTCTCACAGGGGGCCTAATCAACCTGCCGAACCGACTGCGTCGACTCGGGGGCGGAGAAACAGCTGGCACCCGTGCAGGAACAACATTTTGTGCCACAGGGGGAGGAACACAGTTGGGGGGAGAAAACGGAAGATGGGGTCGAGCAGGAGGGCGGCCGCGTCTAGGAACCTGAGCCGGCAACACCTCATCATCAGCCAACACATAGGCTGGCTTCAGGCGGTCCACTGTAACCAGCTCTCTACGCCCACCCATGTCTAAAACAAAACTTTTCGCGCCCCTTTCGAGCACCCGAAACGGCCCGTCATACGGAGGCTGGAGGGGCGAACGGTGGGCGTCACGTCGCACAAAAACAAAACGGGCAGACTGGAGTGCTGTGGGCACAAACGCCTGCGGGAAACAATGGTGCACAGGACCCGGAACCAAAAGACTACTCTGCGAATAGGGGTCCACCGCTTCGGGGAACCGTGGAGCGGCAACGTCTAACAAAAACTCCCCTGGGATTCGTAAAGGCTGACCAAAAACCAACTCGGCTGATGAAGCGTTGAGGTCCTCCTTAGGAGCTGATCGCAACCCAAGCAGCACCCACGGCAAACGCTCCACCCAGCCAACGTCTGTTAGCGCAGCGCGTAACGCCGCCTTAAGAGACCGATGGAAACGTTCAACCAACCCGTTAGCCTGAGGGTGGTAGGCGGTAGTGCGATGCACCTGCACCCCCAAGGAGCGCGCCATCTCGGACCAGAGCCCTGAAATAAACTGGGGACCTCTGTCTGAAGTGATGTCCGAGGGCACACCAAAACGGGCAACCCAAGTGGAGAGGAACGCACCAGCCACGTCGGAGGTAGTTGTGGAAGAAAGAGGAACGACCTCCGGCCACCTGGTTGTGCGGTCGACCACTGTAAGCAGGTGTGTGAAACCCCGTGATGGGGGCAGGGGACCAACTAAGTCCACATGCACGTGGTCAAAACGCTTGGCTGGAATGGGAAATGGTTCCAGTGGTGCCTTAGTGTGCCGGTGCACCTTGGCACGCTGACAAGCCACGCAAGCCGCTGCCCAACTCCTCACCTCTCTGCGTAAACCAGGCCACACAAAACGTGCGCTGACTAGTTTCACAGACGCGCGCACACCTGGGTGCGAGAGAGAGTGAACAGAGTCAAAAATGCGGCGGCGCCAACCTGATGGAACCACTGGGCGTGTCCGGCCTGTGGAAACGTCACACAGGATCAAAGGACCGCCCTCTCCCAATTTGACCTCCTCTAGCTTAAGCCCTGAAACGCCGGCACGAAGGGCAGTTATATCAGCGTCACCCGGTTGGTCAGCGGCCATGGCAGAAAAATCTACCCCGAGGAGCACAGGACAAACGAGCCCCCGTGACAGTCTGCCACTGACTTGGCTTTTCCAGCCACATGGCGGACGTTCGTTGTAAACTCTGAAATGGCCGCCAAGTGCCGTTGCTGATGCGCTGACCAAGGCTCCAAAACTTTAGACATTGCAAACGTGAGTGGTTTGTGGTCCACATAAGCCATAAACGAACGACACTCCAGCAAAAAAAGAAAATGCTGTGTAGCTAAGAACAGCGCAAAAAACTTGCGGTCAAAAACGTTCTACTTGCGCTCGCAGTCCCGCAATTTACGGCTGAAAAATGCCAATGGCTGCCATGCGTCGCCAACGTGTTGCTCTACAACGGCCCCCACAGCTATATCTGAAGCATCAGTTGTCAGCGCAATCGGGGCTTCTGAATCTGGATGGGCTAGGAGTATTGCGCTAGCTAACGAGGACTTAGCACCATCAAAAGCAGTGATCCGGTCCGGGGTCCAAACCACTGTGTCAGTCGGCTTTCTTGAGCGTAGGGCCTCGTAGAGAGGTTGCAGGAGATGGGCTGCATTGGGAATGAACCTGTTGTAAAAGTTCACCATGCCCAAAAACTCCTGCAACTTTTTAACCACCAGAGGACGTGGGAACTCTGCCACCGCCTGCACCTTGGCAGGCAATGGAACTGCACCCTGCGCGGAAATTCGATGACCTAAAAAATCGATCACCGGTAAACCAAACTGGCACTTAACCGGATTAATGATCAAGCCATGTGCATCCAAGCGCTGAAAAATTTCTTTCAGGTGCAACAGGTGCTCCTCGGTTGACGAGCTGGCCACCAAAATGTCGTCCAGATAGACAAACACAAAATCGAGGCCACGTAACACGGAGTCCATCAGCCTTTGAAAAGTCTGTGCTGCCCCCTTTAGTCCAAACGGCATGCGGAGGAACTCAAAAAGCCCAAAGGGGGTGATTACTGCAGTTTTAGGTACATCGCTGGACTGCACTGGGACTTGATGGTAGCCGCGCACCAGATCCACCTTAGAAAAAATGGAAGCACCCGACAACCGAACAGAAAAGTCCTGAATGTGCGGAATGGGGTAGCGATCAGGCGTCGTCACGTTATTTAAACGGCGAAAATCGCCACATGGGCGCCACGACCCGTCTGCTTTTGGTACCATGTGAAGGGGGGAGGCCCACGGGCTGTTAGAGCGTCTAACAATACCCAACCTCTCCATGGTACCAAACTCCTCTTTAGCGATGGCCAGTTTAACAGCGTCGAGGCGGCGTGCACGTGCGAAAACGGGCGGTCCCGTAGTAGGGATGAAATGCTCGACCCCGTGTTTAGTTTCTGAAGAGGAAAAAGCAGGTGTAGTTAAAGAGGGGAATTCTGCCAACAAACCTTGAAAAACATCTCCTGAAACTAAAACATTAGCATGAGTTAGCGGCCCAGCCCCCCCAGACACACATGGGAAAGTTGCAAAAGTTACAGCGTCAATAAGTCTGCGGTTAGCAACATCTACTAACAGTCCATGAGCACATAAAAAATCTGCACCGATAATAGGAACAGTCACTGAGGCAACAACAAAGTCCCACTCGAACTCACGACCATGGAAAGAAACTGTTGCCCGTCTAGTGCCAAAAGTTCCAATGGGAGAACCGTTAGCAGCAGTTAGCAGTGGGCCACTGCCTCGGCCTGCTAATTCAGGTCCAACAGGGTGGACCAAACTCTTCTGGGAACCAGAGTCAACCAGAAAACGACGTCCTGACAGGGAGTCTGTGACGAAGAGCAGCTCACCTCGCTCGCCAGCGCCCACAGCTGCTACTGAGCGCCGGCTTCCTCGTTTCCCGACACCCATGTGCATGGTGGGATGCAGCGCTTAGCTTTGTTTGCGAACCTCCGGTGGTAGAAACAAAGGGAGCTCCCCCGCCGAGTTCGCGCGCCAACAGCTGAAACCGCCGCTGGCTCCTCCATCTCCGTCTGCTCCGGCTCCACCGATGTACTCTGCACCGCGAACCGTCTGGTAGCCAGCAGGACCCGGTCCGCCTCCTCCGCCAAACCCCGGTAATCACCGGTAGATAAACAAGGGGAATTGGCCAAAGTAGCCCTCACTTGCGACGGAAGCTGGCGCAGGAAAATGTGAGGGAAAAGGAAACCCCCGTCGTCTGAACCAAGTAGCGACAGCATTTTGTCCATCATGTTCACAGCCGTGCCGTCACCCAAACCAGGCAGGGAAAGCAGTTTATCAGCCCTCTCAGTTGAAGTCAAAGTGTACCTTCGAAGCAGAAACTCTTTGAGGGCGCCATATTTGTCCACGTGCGGCGGGTCGCGCAGCAGCGGCATGGCTTTGCGGGTTGACTGCATATCCAGAGCTGACACGACCAAGAAGTACCTGGTTTCATCTGCGTTCACGCCTCGGAGGCGAAAGAGTGCCTCGATGTGCTGGAACCACGAAACCGGGTCACTCTGCCAGAACTCCGGGAGCTTAACACTCGCTGCGGGAGCAAAGTCGGCTGGGTTCGGCTGCAACAGCTGGGCAGACGTCGCGGCGGCGGGGTCCGAAGAAGAAACAACATCCTCGTTTGATCTTGACATATTTCACGTCGGGGTCACCACTGTAGCGTGTGAAGAAGGAGAAACAAACTGATCTGCGAGCAGTTGCCTTTAATCCTTCGAGCGTCAAAACCAGAAACAGAATGAATGAATTTACACACAAACACTTCTTCTTCTTCACCTCGTAAAACCTGGGGAGCAACTCGCTGGCTCCTCCTACTGGGTGAGAGAGAGATGAGGCCATATACCTCACCAACACACCACACTTTATAAATAAAGTTGACTTGATTAAATGAATGTTGCTGTTCAGTGCCCTGAAATAATTTATGTTGTGACTTGGCATTACATAAATAAACTGAACTGAATTGACTTGATTGGTAATTTGCTGACATTGACAGGTCCAGGATCTGACTCGTGCAAAAAAAGTCATATATGTTACTGATCCATTTAAGGGTCATCATTGCATCACAGCAGATGGCCACTTGTCCTGAGCCTGGTTCTGTTGGAAGTTTCTTCCTGCTAAATGGGAGTTTTTCCTTTCCACTCTTGCCATTGTGCTTGCTCAGTATGGGAGACTGAAGTGAAGACTCAGTGAGTTTGCTGTCTTCCTTTGATTAGATAACTTTCTTAATTTGCTTTTCTATGTATGTTATTGTTTCTGCAGTGCTCTGAGACAACGTTGTTGTGAATATATAGATATAAATAAACTGAATTAAATTGAATTTATTCCATGTTTATTCCAAATTTATTCATTATTTTGGTGAACCTAAGGTTGGAGAACTGGGTTTCCTTACAAGATCCTGTGGTTTCTTTATTTTTCAGGGCTGCTGAGTTAAAATTTAAGGGTGCTTGAGCACCCCCCCAAAAGAGGCTAAACTCACCACTGGCTGAAGGAGAGGTAAATGTAACTAAACAAATACTTTTTTTTTTCTTTTTGAAGTGAGCAAATACATTATAAATTACTTCAAATCTTCTTATAGAGCATTCTGTGTTTTCAGGTCCCATGCAGCAGAACAGGGAGTAGAAGCACAATGGCCCTCATGCACGAACCGTTCGTACGCACAGATTTGTTCTTATACTGTGCGTACGAGTGATTTAGGATCATTTGTGGCATCCAACAATGTTTTCGTATCCTAGGATTTTTTTCAGATACGAACAAAATTTACGTGTGGTCCCGACCTGTCGTATATTTTACGAGGAGTCGTCTGCTGTTATCCAGACGGCCTTTTCTCCACTAATAACTTTATATTTCGTTATTTAGAAAATATTTTGAGTTTAAAAACAATTAAATGCAACCACACATATTGGTTTAATTAAAGCGGCTTCAACACCCCCCCCCACGTCCACCACCTTGCGCCACCCGCGCGTGGCCCCCCGCGCCACTCATGTCGACCACCGTGTGCCACGCAACGCGCCCCCCCGCGCCACCACCTTGCGCCACCCGCGCGTGGCCCCCCGCGCCACTCATGTCGACCACCGTGTGCCACGCAACGCGCCCCCCCGCGCCACCACGCCACGCGCCACTGTCGTGCCACCCCGTGCCACTGTCGGCACACACACACACACAGCGCCGCTGCAGAGACAGGGGAGAAAAAAGCGAAACCAGCTTATTCAGTTGTTTCATGTCATTTTTAATATAAACTGCCTGTTGACTGTGGGCGCTCACTGATGTCATCTGTATTCTGTGTGGGTCTGCGCTCAGATCCGGGGCTGACACTATGATCAAAGGCGAGTCAATTTTAATTCGCCAAACGCGTTTGTGTGTTTTCTGACGCATAAAAGCCGGAATGAATGGACACTTCCTGCTCGCGGTGGCAGGAAACTATATCCTTATATGGTGTTTTGAGGGGTGGGAATTATGTAAATAACCACTCGCGTGCACGAGCAGGTGAATAGAACAGGTGGGATTCATCATTATTTACACAGCTCATATACACACATTTCCTGACGATAGAAGACTTTGTTGGATCTGACGTGGCATGTTCGTACGAACGCTTCGTACGAACAAAAGTAGGAGACATTTAGGATAAAAATACGAACATTTTCGTGCATGAGGGCCAATGAAACTCTTGGCACCGCCATTACATCTAATCAGAGATCGAACTACTGGTCCAACATGTCCTGCTGGTCTCATAGAGCTCTTCAGACGGGGATATAAGTGGTTGAAGTTTCCTTTCTGCAAACTTTACCAATTTTTTTTTTTTTTACTCTTTGTCCTCAGGATGTTTTTCTGTGTGTGTGGATGTACCCTTCAGGCTGGCCCGTTTCTAACAGAGCGCAGGAAGCACAACGGAGGTTTCATCAGACTGCTCCGGCTGAAAGAGAACAAGTGAGCCGATGTAACAGAGCTGTCAGCCTCATACACAACCCTGTTACTTTATCTATGATTCACACCAAAACATGTTTCACAAGTTCAACAATTCACCTGTGAAGAGAAAAAAAGCTTCAAATGGAGCTCATGGTGCAATCTTATACAGTTTCCTTCAAAATTACAGCACTCGGGTTGAGGAACAGGTTTTTAAACCAGCTCACATACTCTGAGCGAGAGCTCATCCTCACATATTTCTCCCAAGTGTTTCAGCCTTTGTACAGGATGAATGTTTTATGAAGCCAGTGATTTATATGCAACACAGCCGTCGCTGCTTCTGAGCATCAAAGCAGAAACGATAGCAGGAATATTAGCAGTCTGGTCGATGATCCATCACTGAGGTTTCAGACTTTTATAATGGACAGAGTGCCAGGCGTCGCCTGAGCTTATTTCCAAACAGCTGTACCTTTTGATTTCTCCCAGCGAAAGCCCCGGACGAACACAAAGTCACTAATCGATCAAAGGCTCCAAATCAAATTACTTTTCAATAACCAGCGAGCAACAAAACAAACTCAGGAGAAATTGCTCTCTTCTCTTTGAACAACCCCCACATGTCCTTATGTTTTTTATTTTAGGCTTTTAAATATAGAAACAAAGGGAAGATGGAGCGCAACATGTGACAATAAAAAAATATATGATGCTTTTGTACAAGACCACAAAAGAGATATTGTCAATTTCTGACTGAGCTTTTTTACCCTTTGAAATTATTCAAAGATTATCTAAAAAAGCTAAGTCTGGTCCTCTGGACATTCAAAAAATAAAACAAAACAAAGCAAAAAAAAATGTAGAAACGTTTCGTCTTTCGTCCGAAAGACTTCCTCAGTCTGAGTTGCTGTATTCAGCTCAATCTTATAAATAGCACCCTCTCACAGTGTTGCACAACCCATTGTTAGGCTGGTGGCCCTCCTTGATCATGTGAGCAACTGGTTTCAGGCTGTCATCAGCAAACTGGTTGTGCAACACTGTGAGAGGGTGCAATTTATAAGACTGAGCTGAATACAGCAACTCAGACTGAGGAAGTTTTTCGGACGAAAGACGAAACGTTTCTACATTTTTTTTTGCTTTGTTTTGTTTTATTTTTTGAATGTCCAGAGGACCAGACTTAGTTTTTTTTAGATTTTTCTACCTGGATTATTGAGCATGCATCAGAGTATTCAAAGATTACTTTCCTGAAGGATTCTACTGCTTCTGGCAGGTTTTTTAATAAAAACTGAGACGTTATAGGTGATTCTGGATAGTTACCTGCAGAAATAAACTGATTATTCCTTCGTTACTGTATCTCTCTGCATGTTTCAGTACATGTTTTACTGTGCATGCACCAACTACTTTACTCCGGTGCTATTTGGACTGGGCGGTGAATACATGAATGATAAGAAGGCATTAATCTAGTGTCAGGCTCATCGGCTCACTGTCGTCAAACGTAGACATTAGTTAGGTGCTAAAGTGAACACTCTGAGTTTCTGCTTCTCCTAATACGATAAACACAGCTAAGGAATGCCCCCTCCTGGTCATGGGGTGGGGCTGGTGGGGAGACTTTACCTCAGGAGGAGTGCCCTGTTTACACGGACACTGTGTGGGGGAAACGGATGTTTTGGGTATGTTAATTAGGTGAAAAGTTTTGCGTTGACACTGTCGAATTCTGTGGATACGACTCTCTCCCCCTCCAACCCCCGTCCTCATGATTTCACTGTAGTTACCATGCTGGGCCTTTAGATGGCGCTGTGATTTTTGGAACCTTCACTACTACGCATGCGCTGCCTGAGGTAAACAGCTGCCTGTCTGCTTTCCTCTCTGGCTAAAATCAGCTAACTACAAGTTGTTGTCAACAAGTTAACAACAAGTTAAAGCTGGAATTTGGACAAGAGTCAACAGATTTGAGTCAGTGGGACCCGCTTCATCTAACAAGCTGCACACTAGACGCTGAGACTGTGGACCAGAACCGCTGAGTGGACTGTGGACCAGAACCGGACTTTACTCCGTGATGCAGCTGACTTACAGCAGGTAAATCAACGTTCTTAATATAATGTTTGCTTGTGTTTACTTTGATCACACAACAACTGAGTTTTTATTTATTTATTTATTTATTTCTGCCAGGTGGAGAAGCTGTCGCTCCAGCAGGCAGACGGTTCGGCGCGGTTCTGATGGGTCCAGATGAAAACACAGCAAGAGTCCAGTTCATTAACGTAGTTACAGTTCGGTTCACGTGTTTTAATAGTGTGTTCAGTTTAATTCTCAGTGTTTGTGTTTAAACTTTGGTGCTGAATAAATAAATAAATAAAAAATAAACCTGGTGTCTTCATTTTCACAGCACGTTACGCACTGTTTAAAAAATGTAACGAGTCCAGATAGATACTGTAGTTCAGATAAATTTACATCTCCCACGCCAACATAAATACTGTTTATTATTGTTAAACTGTTATATTTTGCAACGTGACACGTGAAATGTCAGACTGTCCACGCGCATGCGGGCTGCGCGCATGTGGTTGACACAAAAGCTCCACGGGAGATGTTTACATTATCAGCGGGGGGTCAGCGAAAAACTTCCACCTTGAGAGCAGGGTCAGAAAAGTATCGGTGTCATCGAGGGGGGCCAGCAGCGTCGTGTAGGCGATAAGCAAAGTCGCAAAGAGAAAGTAGCGGTTACACTCAAAATACGTGCCGTGTAAACTGGCCCACTGTATATGTGCGTCTTGTTCCTGAGTGATGGTAGGATGGAACGGAGAATGAGCAACGGATCAGAGCCTCCTTCTCAGTTATGAGGAAGTTGATTTGGTCTGTCATGGTGAAGAAAAAGCTGAGTCGAAAGGCAAAGCTTCATATTTACTGGTTGGATCAGGACCAAAAGAACCAGATTCTGGATCCAAGCAACTGAAATGAGCTTCCTTCCTAGGGTAGGGATGGGGGTGGGGGGGGGAAGGGGGACTCAGCTTTAGAGATAAGGTGAGGAGGTGTCCTCCTCCTCTGCAACAAAATGAGTCAGCTGGGGTAGTTCATCTGATTAGGATGCCTCCTGGATGCCTCCCTTAGAGGTTTTCATGGCACATCTCACTGGGAAAGACCCAGAACTCTGTGGGGATTGTGTATCTTCTCTGGTCTGGGGAAACCTTGAATCCCCTGGTCAAGCTGGAAAGGGTCTCTTGGGAGAGAGAGGTCTGGGTTCCTCTTCTAGATCTGTTGCCTCTGTGGCCCATAGATGAATACGTTCAGGGGTTTTTATTTTTCAGGATGTTTCTGTCTATGCCTGTGCTTGTCTGTTTTGTCAGCAAAATATTTATTGAGCAGCTTTTAATTAAACTCTTAAAAAGTATTCATTGACTGCAAGCCCGGATTTTTGCACGGGCTTACAGGGGCTTCAGCCCAGGGGCCCGTAATTTTGGGGGGCCCGAGCCTCGGGGCCCCCCGCCCCCTAAGGTTTTTTTTGTTTGTAAACGGATAGTGTCAGAATTTAACCAATGACTAAGGTGATTTTGACAGTGCCTTTGAAAAATGTTTTAATTTGTTCTGTCAAACGTCCGTCTTAAATGATTGCTTATTATTGGTCCAGTTTTGACGCATCATACGCATGGGGGTGGTGGTCATTGACGCTGGTCAATACGTACTGTATTTGTTTTTACAATGGCGGACAACAGGAAATACGACAGCGGAGTGCAGAAAAGAAAAAAGAGAATAGAAAAAGTGCATCGTGACAAAGAGGCGATAAACAAAATGCCTAAACTGACAGGCTTTTTTAAACCTGTTAGCGGAGATGGAGCAGGACCATCATTACCCCCCGCTGATCAAACTGTTAGCTTTGCTAACACCGGCTGCACGAGCCCGCCAGAACCTTCAACCGTGACCGTCCAGGCTGGACTGGCATCTGAGGAGTCAGAGCAGGTGGAAGCAGGATCTTCTTCAGCAGGTGGAACTGTGGATCCGTACAGTACCGATCCTGCGCATTGGGGGGAAATTGACAAGTCCGCGCGGGCTTACTGGGCTGAGCGAGGACCGGGGAGCTGCCAAAATATGAACGTTAGCTTTCACGCATCCGAACGGGTGTACAAGCATCAAAAACGTCTCTTCTCCAAATCTCACTCTAAACGTAAGATGGAAAATGGTGAGTACATCGAAAGACCGTGGCTGCTCTACTCTCCATCCTCTGGAGCTACGTTTTGTTTTGCATGCCGCATTTTCAGCAATGACACTACACAGTCAAGCTTTGAAACTGGTTTCTGTGACTGGAAACACGCACCTGAACGCATGAAGGAGCATGAAAACAGTGAACATCACAGAAAAGCAATGTTGACGTTTGTTTCACTTGCATCAGCCAGCGGGAGGATAGACACAGAACTGCAGAGACAATTTGAATCTGAGTGTGCATATTGGACTGAAGTGTTGAGAAGAGTTGTGTCTGTTGTGAAGTTTTTAGCAGAGAGAGGACTGGCTCTTAGAGGAAACAATGACATATTTGGCCGAACTGATAATGGGAATTATAGAATATATCTTTATTGGCATCGTCATTGCACCGAAGTATGGAGGACCAAACTGACATAATAATAAATAAAAGAATAAATATATATCCGACATAAAACAATAAATATATAAATCAAAGTAGAAATATATATCCTAAATAATAATAAATAAAATAATAAATATATAAATCAAAGTAGAAATATATATTTTAATGAGAAATAAAAGCATAAATATATATATTCTTTTTTATATCTCCTTACACATGAGAAATAAAAGCAGAAATATATATATTCTTTTTTATATCTCCTTACACATGAGTTTCCGTCAATAACAATAGATATTTTGCTTTGCCTTTTTCTTGCTGTTTTTCCGTTTGCTGTATTTATTGCTGTATTTATTTATTGCTGTATTGTTTGCTGTATTTATTTCTGTTTTGTTTTCTGCCTCGTCATTATGTTAATGAGGAGGACTGTTTTCTAAGTCCAGCTCTACTATTGGTCAATAAACAGGAAAGAGAACGATCAGTGTGCAGATCGATTGAGCATGCCTGCGCTGCGGTCCTCTCAGGAGATCTCCGTATTTGAGAGGAAGGAAACATGTATCGTAGGATTGCTGAAGAATTAAGGCACGTTGCTAGCTTAGCTGAAAGTAATACAGTCAGTGATGACTATTTACTGTTTCGAGTCGATGTTTTGAGTGAGTGGCTGGTCCAGGTAGCTGCAGACACGGATACTGAAGCTGACTCATTAGTTGTCCAGATTTTGGAGGAAGTGGCTTGTCATTTGAAGTATCTGTACTTTCTACTACACTCCATTTCTATAATGTGTTGAGTTACAAGTTACATTTAAGTTGCAGCTTTTTGATTTGTCATTAGTTTGAAAGTAACTGATGTCGAGAGGGGAGTTGGTCCATTGAACGATAATGTGTTTACTGCAGTTAAAATGACACATTGGTTTTACTTTGTGTTAAAATAAAAACTTTCAAAGGTTGAATTATTCCTCTTTCTAATGTTTGCTTAATGACATTTATCTCTGCATGTCATCCCTGAAATTCTGACGCACAGAATCACAAGTCCAAGTGTGAACTGTGTCACAGAGTAATCACAATAAAAACATGTATTATCTGCAGCATTGTCCATTAAAATGACACAAAACTATTAATGTATTGCAGAAAATAGACTTACAGTAGGCACACTTAATGATATTGGAGACCATTGCATTAGGTAATACATACAGCAAGTAATTTTACATTTACTTAGGTAAAAATATTAATATGGTACTTCTACTTTGAGCAGAGTACATTTTTGTCTGTTTATTTGTACTTTTACTTATGTACAGTGTTTGAGTACTTTATCCACCACTGAGTGTCACAACAAATGTAAATTATTCAATGTGATACTGGTGGATTTTATAGCATGCTGTAGATAATGTTTTACGGTTCAAGTATCTTTATTGTCAATCGCATCACGTGGTACATGAGGTGGAACGACAGTTTGTACCGAAGTACTGGTACAACATCAAATTAAAGTGTATGTGTTTAGATTAATCTCAACTGCTACCACACCAAAGTTTGAAAGTTAAAGCCTTACTGGCAATTACTTGTTTCAGGTTGTTTTTCTAAAAGACAATGAATTGTTAAAAGAATGTGAAAATGTAATGTTAAAATGGAACTAGACACATTATTTTTTACTATACTATATGAGTTTCCTAACCAATTCTTCAGATCCAGTGTGACTCATGTGAGAAATGGTTCCACGAGCGGTGCCTAGGTTTCAGTGACAAAGTTCTGGAACTAGCAAGAGGAAACAACTGCACTGTCTGTTGTGTTCTTCAAACCATCGTTCAGTGCTCCAATATTGTGAGCCAATTGGTGCCCTTTTATTTGAATAATGTAACTTTTTTATCACAGTAACACAAAAAAGTATTTCTATTTTTATTGACCTTTGTAATTACCTTCGTTTCTGCACCTTCACTGGCTATTTTTCAGGTAAATTGTATGGAGACAGATTTCGGAGAAGTCCTGTAACAAGCCAGAGAAAATGACTGGAACTGCTTGTACTTGAAAACTGACATTAGTTTTTGTAGAAATGTTTTCATTGTAAATAAAAATTACTTTAGATAGTTTTTTTGACTTTTCTAATAAACACTTTTATTACTGGTATACTGTAAATTATTCTGATTATGGTTTTTGTGGGCATGTCCCACCGGGAGGAGACCCAGAGGAAGACCCAGGACACGCTGGAGGGACTATGTTTCTCGGCTGGCCTGGGAACGCCTTGGGATTCCCCCAGAGGAGCTGCTCCAAGTGGCTGGGGAGAGGGAAGTCTGGGCCTCCCTACTTAGGCTGCTACCCCCGCGACCCGACCCCGGATAAGCGGAAGAAGATGGATGGATGGTTTTTGTTTTACTTCAGCGTGTAAATAATGTACATTTCATATAATTTGACAGTAGCAAAATTAATATCAACATGCAATATCTTACATCACGTCAACATCAAGTAACAAAGTCAGCAACTTGTTTATATTACAATGAACTGTCCAAGTTTGGAGGTGATTTATTTTGTAAGTCAAGATCAGATGTTGCTGAAAGTTGTTGGGCAACATCTTGGGGTCCTCTAGAGTCAACCTGAAGTGGGAGTGGTGCGTGAAATCTAACCCTTATCCAGCAATAAAGTCAGCAACCCTTGTTTATTACTATAAACTGGGGGGTGGGGGGTGGCAAAGTAGCAAAGCAGTTTTATTTTTATTCATAATGGAAAGCTTTTGGGGGGGAAATTGTCATTCTCACATAATGAATAGGCTACACACATAACCAGAGATAACAGTTGAATTAACAGCTTCAGATTTAATTAAATTATTTTTCAACTATAAACAGGTTTTATTCATGTATTTTTCATCTATTGACAACGTTTATTTTCAGCTTTTATTTTGAAAAGCAACACGCAGCGCTTCACCACGGCATTACCGGAGTACATCTTGTAAACGTGCACAAATACGCCAGTGAGGGCTCACGGAGCTGAGTGGAGGCTCACTTTACCGCAGTTCCAACCTATTCGCAGCCTCCCGTAACAATTCAGAAACTGAGCGTGGTTGTGATTCCTCCATAACTTCAGTACTGTTGAACTGATGCCGAAAGTTCCAAGTAGGAAGGCATGCTCAATCGATCTGCACACTGATCGTTCTCTTTCCTGTTTATTGACCAATAGTAGAGCTGAACTTAGAAAACAGCCCTTCTCATTAACATAACGACGAGGCAGAAAACAAAACAGAAATAAATACTGCTAACAATACAGCAATAAATAAATACAGCAATAAATACAGCAAACGGAAAAACAGCTAGAAAAAGGCAAAGCAAAATATCTATTGTTATTGACGGAAACTCATGTGTAAGGAGATATAAAAAAGAACATATATCAGAGTCAGAGTCAGAGTCAGAGAGAATTTATTGTCATTTGCACCGCATGTAGTACATGTGTTGAAAACGAGATTATGTACACAGGGTCCCAGTTACATCCAACAACAAATGCAAGAGAAAAACAATAATAACATCTAGGATTAACTAAGAGAGACATCAGCTAGTAATACACTAAGCCCTAATGTAGTAGAAAAACATCATTATAAACAGCAGCACGAACATGAGCAGATGGTCACAGATGAACGCAGATAGTCACAGATGAACGCAGCAACAAGAAACAGATCAGTATCAACATGATGTGACATTTTGCAGTGTTTATTCTTATTATTTATTTATTCATGAGTCTGACAGCCTCAGGGTAGAAGCTGTTCCTCAGTCTAGTGGTTCTACATTTGATGCTCCTCAACCTCCGTCCCGAGGGGAGTGGTGCAAAGAGTGAGTGTGCTGGGTGAGTGAGGTCTTTCATGATGCAGGTGGCTCTTTTTCTGCATCTGGAGGTGTAAATGTCTGTGATGGTGGGGAGACTGACTCCCACAGACTTCTGTGCAGCCTTCACCACTCTTTGTAGAGCTTTCCTCTCTGCAACTGTGCAGCCTCCATGCCACACGTTGATGCTGGAGCACAGGACGCTCTCCACTGCACACCTGTAGAACGAGGTGAGGACTGAGCTTCTCAGACCAGCTCGTCTCAGCCGTCTGAGGAAGTAGAGTCTCTGATGACCTTTCTTGATCAGGCTGGTGGTGTTATTGCTCCAGCTGAGGTTATCATTCAAGTGTACACCCAGGTACTTGTAGCTGGAGACCACCTCCACCGCAGATCCACCTATATACAGTGGGGTGTGGGTGTGTTTGTTCCTTCTGAAGTCCACAATCATCTCCTTCGTCTTCTTCACATTCATGTGAAGGTTGTTCTCTTTGCACCAGCTCTCCAGATGTTCCACCTCCTGTCTGTAGCTGGATTCATCATTATCTGTGATGCATCCCACCACAGCTGTATCATCTGCAAACTTAACAATATGACAGCCTGGATGTGTGGCTGTACAATCATATGTGAGCAGAGTGAACAGAAGAGGGCTCAGCACACATCCTTGAGGAGAGCCAGTGCTGAGGGTGATGGTGGAGGAGGAGAAGTTGTGGATCTTCACGGACTGTGGTCTGTTTGTTAAGAAGTCTAGTACCCAGTTACAGATGGAGGGGCTTAGTCCAAGTGTGGATAGTTTGTCTATCAGAGTTTGGGGGATCATGGTGTTGAAGGCAGATGTGAAGTCCACAAAGAGCAGACGCACGTATGAGTCCTTCTGATCCAGGTGGGTGAGAGCAGTGTGGACCACAGAGGAGATGGCGTCCTCTGTTGATCGGTTCTCGCGGTATGCATATTGATGAGGGTCCTCGCTGATGTTGACGGTTGTCTTGATGTGGGACATGACCAGTTTCTCAAAACATTTAGCGACTATCGGGGTGAGAGCCACCGGTCTATAGTCATTCAGACCAGTCACTGTGGAGCTTTTTGGGACTGGGATGATGGTGGCAGTCTTCAGGCAGGTGGGAACTGACTCCAGTGAAAGTGAGGTGGTGAAGATGTCAGCCAGCACCTCACAGAGCTGGTCCGCACATTCCTTCAGAACTTTCCCTGGGATGTTGTCTGGACCCGTAGCTTTATGAGGGTTGATCCTTCTGAGACTACCTCTCACTTCTGCTGCGGTCACTTTGAGGTGCTCCTCGTCTGGTGATGAGGTGAGTCTGGTGCTAGTTGGTCTGTTTGGATCATCAAAACGTGCATAAAACTTATTGAGGGCATCAGGCAGGGATGGGTCCCTGGGGCATTGTTTGCTTTTGCCCTTGTAGTCTGTTAAGCATTTGATGCCCTGCCACATGCTCCGTGGATCATGTGAGGTGAACTGTCCCTCGATCCTCTGTGCATACGCGGCTTTGGCCTTCTTTATGCCATCATCCAGTTCTCTCCTGCACTTTCTCAACTCCTCAGTATCTTTAGACTTGAATGCAGTGTCCCTGGCTGCCAGCAGGGTGCGGACATCCTTATTTAGCCAGGGTTTTTGATTGGGGTAAAATTTAACACACTTTCTTATGGATACATTTTCAGCACATGTACTGATGTAACCCAGGACAG
>JBBPBX010001684.1:31280-69257 GCA_038048925.1 Garcialebias charrua | reverse complement strand
AATAATAAATGTCACATTTTTGTCATCTGTGTATGTTTCCCATACTTGACAGACGAAATTGGTTTTCTGCATTTAACCCAACCACCACCGGGTGGTGCAGTGGGCAGCTGTGGTCAGCGCCCGGGGAGCTGGGGAAAATAGGTGTGCACTCATAGACACCCCAAGATGTGCCGTGGCCGGGGTTCGAACCTGGGACCTTCGGATCCCAAGTCCGATTCCTTAGCCACTACACCATGTACTTAATTTTACCTTATATA
This sequence comes from Garcialebias charrua, assembly GCA_038048925.1. Lineage (NCBI taxonomy): Eukaryota > Metazoa > Chordata > Actinopteri > Cyprinodontiformes > Rivulidae > Garcialebias > Garcialebias charrua. The sequence goes on along the minus strand of JBBPBX010001684.1, from coordinate 69,000 downwards.
GTTTATGGACATGGGTCTAAAATAGCATTGTATAATTGTGATTTATTTTGTTTATTTTATTAATTATTGCATTGTAGAATTGTGACTTATTTTAATTTATTTTATTAATTGTTATTACTACCACCTCTACTTTGCGCAAATGTTATTTGGTGGGTTTTTCTGCTGTCTGGGGTTTTGTTTTTGGGTTAAAATCTGTGAATATTAGCTTGTTATGCACATTTTTGTACCATATTTGTCAATATACAGCTAATAATCAATAAAAATATATAAAAATGAAAAATGAAAGCTGCAGTGAGGTCAAGGAGGACAAAGATGGAGGGAGAACCAGTGTCAGCAGCCATGAGGACATCATTTGTTACTCTCAGCAGTGCAGTCTCAGTACTGTGAGCTACTCTGAATCCAGACTGGAACTTCTCATACAGTGAGTGTTGTTGTAGGTGGTCCTGCAACTGAGCAGCAACTGCTTTCTCCAGCACTTTGGACAGAAATGGGCGGTGGGAAATTGGGCGGTAATTAGAAAAAATGTCGGGATCCAAATTAGATTTTTTCAGAAGAGGCCTAATGATGGCGGTTTTTAGAGGCAGTGGAACATGACCAGATTGTAGAGACTTGTTTATTATTTGTGTGATTAATGGGCTTATTGCAGAGTGATTGGATTTTATGAGAGATGAGGGGAAGGGATCCAGGGCGCAGGATGAAGGCTTCATTTTCTTGAGGATGGTCTCCACCTCACTCTGAACAACTTCTTCAAAGCTGCTCAGGGTCCCAGAAAGCAGACGGGTAGATGGCACACTAAGATCAGGGAGGTTGTGGAGCTGAGATCTGATAGTGTCAACTTTGTTTGCTTAGCATTCAGCCTAGCCTTAGCTTAGCCGATGGGCTAATGTTGTCGCGCGGCGCTTTTTAAGAGCGATCGCGGAGGATCGCAGCTGTTGCTCCAGACCAGACACGTCCACAAAGTTCACAGAGAGTTTCCAGCTCATTTATCCGTATGAGGCAACCTCTGATCGCACGCACGGTCCTAAAAAGCCAGCAGCTCCCACCCAGCATGTCCGCCAGCTCCCGGTCCGGCATGTCGGCTTGGTAGCTCTGCTCGTTGCCCGTCAGGCGGCAGGGCAGTGGGAGCTCCGCTTAGGTCTGCTCGTTATATATCAGGCGGGGGGAATTTGGGAGCGCTCGCTAATACAGTACAGAGTACACTAAAAATTGAAATAAAACATAAAAATAACAATTATACTTTATTTATAAAGCCATTTAAAATGACCACAGCTGTAACAAAGTGCTGTACACATGAAATAAAGAACATTAAACACATTTTTTTTTATATTTTTTTATTTTTTTATTAATTATGATAATCTCGTAAGTCCGGGACCTCGTAAGTAAGAGCGCTCGTAAGTCGGGGACCACCTGTATCGTGATATATATCATTATTGTGATATAAAAAAGTCCATATCGTGATATATGATTTTTTCCATATCGCCCAGCACTACTCTGGAACTCTGAGTGGTACACTTCTCCTGAGGCTCTCAAGGAGACAAGTGGACACTATTTTATTACATTTATTTGAATCAAAACACATATTATTTCAAAAGAGACTTCCTTTAATTTTTGTTAATTGAAATGTCATCAAATGAATAACTTGTTACTTGTACATTATTGAATTCAATGTTTGATAGTCAAAGACTGTTTAATTCAAACTGTTTAATTCATGCTGAATAGCAAATGTTATTTCAAGATGTTATTCATGAAGGATTTCTCCCCTCAAAACTTGCAAATGAAGATAAAGTGACACTTTATCTCATTGAGTTAGCTTGAATTCAGGACATCACCATACCCAGAGACTTTTGTTTTTGTCCTACTTAAATAATCAAGATGAATAATATCTGTTTTTGCTATTATCATTAATAAGTTCCATATGTGATGCTGTAATGACGTTGTCTTAATCAAACCAACAGATCAACAGTGTTGTTAATGAAGTTAAGACAGTTTTTATCAGTTTTTATCATAAATACTGGCGTCTTAAAAAACTAACTCTTTAGATTTCTGACATGAACTAATCTCTTGACACGCTCTGATGTCATCATATGCCTCTCCTGGCTTCACAGGCCCAATCAGGAAGAGCTACGTTTTCTGGGTCAAGTCAGCCTGAAAAGAGCTTTGACTTCCTGTTTTCCTTTAGTCTGCGGATGGAACTAGAATGTGAGTTTTCATCTAAGAACTGATTGATGTCTGTCTAAACGCCAATGACACGTCATCAGTTGGGGCTTCATAGCACTGCTGGCTATGAGTCCGCTTTTGAGCTCTAAGCTCCATTTTATTGAAATTCTTTCGAAGAATCTCTTATCTTGAAAAGCCAAATCAGAACTGAGCCATTACTCTGTGAAGTATAGGCAAACTTCATTTTCATAACCGTTGGGAGGTGGACACTGGTCGCCTGTAAGTCGTAGCAGGACGTGCACGTAAGGCTGGACTAGTTACCAGAGTCGAGACAAGAAAATCTTCACAAAGGTAAAAGTCGTGTTCATCACGGTACGGAAGTTTAGCCGAGTGTGCTTTTTTCTGGTTACACACATCAAGATATTACCCCTTCTCTTTTCCACCTTTTCTTCCTACTCATGTTAAAACTTCCCTTTAAAACTATATAATTTTTGCGAGTAACAACTAAGTTAAAAGTGCCTGCAGGAATATGTAAATGTCATCTTTTACTTGTCTGTTGTATCTAAATTTTGAATGTCTACAGTTGTTTTATATGCAAATGAAATCAGAACCAATCCATTATATGAATGTTTGATGTAATTTAATTATTATTTTATTAAATGGTTCATCTCCTGGTGGACCAACATAAATAACGGTTCCTGTCAAGTTACATCTTGTCTAGTCACAATTTATCATGTTTAAATCCTGAAAAAGAGATAACTCGTTTAATATTGATGATAAGTTTGTGTCAGATAAAATCTACTCAATCTTTCATCTGGAATATTGTACAGTCAGTAAACTGACCAGGGTAGGATATATTACATTTGTAACCCCCTGGAGACTGTCATTATATTGTATTGCTGTTCTGCTTTGTATTTACAATAAAGTACAACATAAACCAGTACCGTACTAGACTACAGAAGTATTGTTTATAACTCAGCTTCAGATACAACTTTAGAAAAATTAACCATCATTCAAATCAGACATTAAACAACACATACAGGATGAAGATTAGTAGAAATGGGAGAACCAACACTGAACACCAGAATGGACCAGTTGGCTCTAAACTACTGGACAAATGTAAAAGGTCCTGAACAGAAGCATCCGACACAAGAAGTGTTCAAACCATACTGGGAAAAGACAAGAACCATTTCAAAAGCTTTGGTTGGACCATAAATCAGAAAACTACAGAAATTCACATCAATAATATTAATGTGAGCCCAACAGAACCAGAACCAGTCATACAACCATGGATACTCACAGACCCAATAGTAGATCTGAAATTAATAGGAATAAATACTTACATTCCAATACAGTTATAGAATACATTAATCAATAATATGGATTCATTAAATGAAATAGATAAAAAAAACTGAGTCGAGCAGAAATAAAAAGCATTGAAAAGGAAAAAATGAGTGCAAGATGAAAAACAATAGGAAGAAGAAAGAAAATGTCTATGGTTGTATAGAAGTCAACAACAAACAGGAGAAATGAGGAGATGTGAAAGAAACAGGAGGAGGAAACATCACGTCTCAGATTTGGACACACAGGATTGAACAGAACATTATTCATAACAGGGAAGCATCATAAATGTGACTACTGTGGAGAAGATGAGACCATAGAACATGAGTTATTGAACTGACAGAAATACAGACATGAAAGAAGTCAACTGATGAACAGTCTCACTAAAATCAAAGAAAGTTTTGATACAGATGAATTATTGCAGAATTCAAAAGATAATGGTGCTCAGGTTTTAATACAATATCTGAAATTAATTAAATAAATTAATTAATTAGTAATTATTTATTTATTTATTTATTTATTTATTTGTTTGTTTGTTTGCATTGTTTCAGTCCACCTCCCAGTACAGTATGTGGTGGTAATGCACCAAATTGTTGTCTGCCAACTACCAATGTTCTGTGTTGTTTAATGAATTTGATCAAAATGCACCATATTTATAATATTTTTCTTGTTTTGCAGAAATGTTTCTTTTAATCTTTGGGGAAACTGTTTAGATCATATTTTCCATGTAATCCAGGTTCCTTTTGTTTGTGTAGTGACCACGCCCCCTGGTGGTGACTGCTGGTAAATATGTGGACATGACGGGAACAGGGTTTGATTGTGCTGGTGAGCTTCACCTGCCCTCATCCTGTTGGCTACATCCTACAATAGAAATTGACTGAAAATGACTCCCTACCAGCTCAGTCTTATAAATAGCTATTTATAAGACTGAGCTGAATACAGCTTCTCAGACTGAGGAAGTCTTTCGGACGAAAGACAAAACGTTTTGTTTTTTGAATGTCCAGAGGACCAGACTTAGTTTTTTTAGATTCCTATTAACTTGTTTATTGCTGTTTGTGATATGTAAAAACTTAATTAAATCAAAAACTTTATACATTTTGTTGTATTTTTCACCCAAGAAATTCACATTTTTTTCCAACCGGTCTTTTGCACGTGACGTCACGGCTCATATCTTTTTGCACTTACGGTCGCCATGTTGGGTGTATGCCGGTTCATTTAAACAGAGGAAGTCCATGTTAAACACAGTGCGATACAGAACAATAACATCAGCAAAATGCAAACTAAATATAAAAATGAGCAGAAGCCTTATAGAGAGAAACTCAACCTTGAAGCCAGAGAACGTTACATGGTGAAGTTAGCTTCAATTAACAACATTGATCCTTACGAGGTAGCAGCTAAGGCATGGACTTCCTCTGTTTAACTGAACGGGTATCCACGGAAAATGGCGACCGGGAGTACAAAATGTCACGTGTCTGCAAAAGACCGACTGTGCAATGTATGTGAGTGAGGTGGTGAGGTCCTTTTTAAACTCTGGAGTAATAACACAGCAAGACTAACATTACGCAGCTTTTTTATGTTGCGTTTAACTGGTGTAAATTTAGATAATGTGTTAACAGGTTTCACTTTTGGCACAGCATTAAAGGTTCAGTATGTAATTTCTGGAACACGCTGGAACTTAGGAAAATTTTGAACAGAGACACGTTTCTGGTCCCTCCCCCTCAGAGCCATATATGGCTCTGTTACCCCTTGGTCTACTGAAATTCAAATTCAAGCTCTGTTTTTATTGGCTGGTTACAAACTCTGTTTTTATTGGCTGGTTAACGGTGGGTCACTGTGGCTTTTTAGAAATGCTTTTAGAGAAGCAAGGGGACAATAGTTTTTTTCAGAGATTACTTGTCTAAAATCAGTATGTCAGGAGGTAGTGACAGAGTGAAGAAATATGTTAAAAATATATTGTTAGAAAAGTTACATACAGCTCCTTTAAAGATCCACTGACGTGATTTTTCTACTATTCATCAAATTGCTCAAAATATATATATTTTATCATTTAAATATGTTAGTTTTTGCAAACAAAATGATAAATCACTTTAATTTTGCTTTAAAAGTGATTTTGAACTTCAAGCTGTGTTTAATCATGGGAAATCCGTTTACACCCGAACGCACCATCTGTGATGTATGTGCAGAGTTGAGGCAGAGCTCTGGGCTTGTCACGGTGTGCGCAGCTCGACATGAAGGTAAGTCTGATACAGCATCAGACCTAAATTAGATCCTGTTGTTTCTTGTTCCATCACCCAAACTATTTTCTGCTTCCCAAAATGAAGACAAATAGCTTAAATCTTCACCTAGATTGCTAAATTAGTCAGGTTTTAAAATGTCCGCTATTGAAGAGACTGGAGCCCTCTGCCTCTCACTCTGGACATTACGTCACAGATGGTGCGTTCAGGTGTAAACGGATTTCCCATGATTAAACACGGCTTGAAGTTCAAAATCACTTTTAAAGCAAAATTAAAGTGATTTATCATTTTGTTTGCAAAAACGAACATATTTAAATGATAAAATTTATCTATTTTGAGCAATTTGATGAATAGTAGAAAAATCATGTCAGTGGATCTTTAAAAAAAAACTTTTTACAAGCTGACTCTGCCCTCTTAGTGACGTCACAGGATGAAGCTCCAACCTGCAGGTGTTTGTAGAGGCATGATGTGAGATGAAGTGATGTGTGAACTTTCCTGAGTACAGAGCAGAAATCAGAATGAACTCTTTCTGACTGACTTGAACTGGTCACAACTGGGAGCTTCTTCCAGATGTTCTGATCCAGTTTCCATGTTCCAGCTGCTCCTAATAAATCTCTAGTTGTTGTTGTTGTCCACAAGATGGCGCTGTTTGTCTCTGACACTTCTTTCTCCTCATCAGTCCTCCAGCTGCATGAAGAAGATGAAGATGGTGTGCAGGGTGGTGCTGCTCCTCATCCTCAGCTCGTGTCTCTGTGGTCAGTTTGGACCTTCAGGTTCAGTCCAGAACATTCAGTTCTTGTTGTAGATGCAGTTTCAAGCCTCCCATGTTCCAGTTGTCAGTGTGTCTGCTCCTCTCTGTCTCCTCAGCAGCAACATTTGTAGTGAACGTGACCCAGAGCTCCTATCAGGCAGAGCAGAACCACAACATCACCTGGAGTGGACCTTCACCACCACACCTGAGACATCCTGGAGACACCTGTTCATCTACTGCAGCTTGTTAGCTCCTCTCAGAGAGTCACTCCTGTATCTGCTCCATGAAGGTGTTGAGGTGTCAGAGGCTCAGGATGAACAGTTTGCAGGACGAGTCCAGAGGGACGGAGACGTCCTCAGAGAAGGACGCATCAGACTCCACCTGTCCTCACTCAGGACGGAGGACTCTGGTCTGTACAGGTGTCAAGTGAAGACAGAAGATGGTTCTGGTTCTGGAATGTGTCGTGTGAACGTCTCTGGTGAGAAGAATTTAAATTGTCTTCATGATTAAACTCTTGATAATTGTTGACATGAACAAAACTCATTAGATTCAAGTTGAAACAGACCAGATGTTAGAACCTGTCATTTCCTTCACAGCAGCTGCTGAGCAGCTCCACAGACACACCTGGACTCCAGAACCAGAGGACGGAGGAAAGACTGGTCTCTCATCTCAGTGTGTTCATTAACAGCTGTGTGGGTCGTCTATTTGATCCTTTTCATTTTCAGAAATATGTTAGTAAAAAATAAAACTAGAAACAAAACCCAAGCAGAAGTTCAAGTGTTGAAGAGAAAGGTCTTCTGGACTTTGACCTAAAAGAAGGTTAAAAAACAAAACAAGTGGACTTCTATTCTGAAGCTAAAGATGTTTCTCTTCCCATCCTGAAAGCTTTTCTTTCTGCAGCTGTGCAGCCTCCATGCCACTCCATGATGCTGGAGCACAGGATGCTCTCCACTGCACCCTGTAGAAGGAGGTGACGACTGAACTTCCATCTCAGCCGCCTGAGGAAGTAGAGTCTCTGATGAGCTTTCTTCATCAGGCTGGTGGTGTTGATGCTCCAGCTGAGGTTGTCGTTCAGGTGCACACCCAAGTACTTGTAGCTGGAGTTTGTGGAATACCCTCAACTTCCTGTTTATTTTTGGAACTATCAACTGTGACTCTTTGGAATACTCCTAAAGCAAGGACGCTGTTAGTTGTGATTCACCAACAAGGTACCCAAGTTGTAAATCACAAGTGGGGGAATGTAACGTCCAACCAACATCCCTCAAAAGACAAAACATCCTCAGAGACACATCTCTTCTACCCCACTGGGCTAAATCTCCAAGTCAGGATGAGTCGACATCCTGGACCACCCTGGCTCCAGACTGACTATAATCATTAACCTTCTGTGTTAATAATAACCCTTTGTGCTAATCTTTGCTGGCAAGGAACAGACATTCAGTGTCCAAGAGAATTCAGTATCAACAAATGACAGAACCCTAGCATGGCCTCGGGATAACAGAACTGTAGTTGCCGTAGTAACGATGGAAGTAACCCACTGTTTTCAATGTGTCAGGAACCAAACTTACATTTTCTAAGAGAACGGTGTGATACAAAACAAGGTTTGCCTGTATCATGTCAACAAACGTATTGTTCCCCTCTGAGATTTTAAGAGGAGGGTGTCATTAAAATTAATGATATGCAGCTGGTTCACACCCACTCTGTTGGTAGCTGCATTTTGATTGGTTCTCTGACACGTAAGGTCAGAGTTGGAGAGCGGTCTCAGGGGGAGAAGTTGTCCGAAGCTGGCAGAAGTGGGATGTCCTGGTGGAGAGTTTGCTCTGAGCCAGCCCAGAAGTCCATGAGGACTCCGATCCAGTCAGCTGAGAGATGGAGAAAAGTCCTGGTAACCCTCAAACACCCCGTGAGTGATGAGGCACAACCGCCTGCTGGAAGAGACGTGGTCCCTCAAGGAATAACATCCCTCTTCCAGTGACAACGTGAACCTCCTGCCTCACTTCATCACATCCATTGTGCTAATGAGAGATGGACGTCTCCTGGTAGGACAAACATCTTCCTTCTGATGAGAACAACAAGTGACAACTGTTTTCTTACATGTCATTTAAGTTCATGAATCTGAGAGAAAGTTGACCTAAATTTTAACGTTAGAGCTAAAACTTTAGTCCTAAATTTTAGATAACACCTCTTCTAAAAGTCTTAAACTATTTAATATTTACCCTTTTGACATAACACTGTTATTATATTTCATATTTACCATATTTTCATGTTGTCATTATTCAAACTGAAAATAAATGTTACTGAATTGTGATTTTAACTGACCAGATTCTTGTCTTTGTTGGAGCGAGGGGAACAGAATATTGTTGAAGAACTCAGATCATTCTTTTGATTGAGGTCGCTCAACATTTATCACATAACTCTGAACAGTTAATGTAAACAGATGTTACAAGGTATCCAGATTTCCTTTACATTTTTAAATGATCAAACCACATACATCTGCACTTGATCAGTGAAGTTCAACTGTTTTATTATTTTAAGATATATCGTAATGTATTTTAGTAGGTAAGACCAACTAAACACTAAACTAGTGTGAACAAAAATTTAAATGTTGAAGATGAAACTTTCACCTGAAATGAATGTTCTCCAGAAGTGTTCAGCTTCAGAGGAAGTCTGATTCAGTTCAACATTTCTTTTCACTGTTATGCTGACGATACACAGCTTTACATCAGGACTGGAGCATCCTCATCTTCCACCTTGTCATCTCCATCTTCACTCACTGCCCTCTCTGCCTGCCTGGAGGCAATTAGGGCATGGATGAATCAGAACTTTCTTCAATTAAACTGCTCCAAGACTGAGGCCATACTGATTGGCACCCCTCACCAGGTACAAACATCTCCTATAACAACACTTTCCTTTTCTGGACAAGACATCCCCCTCTCCACCTCTGTTACTAATCTTGGAATAAAAATGGACTCCAATCTTACATTTGAAAATCACATTAAGCTTCTGTTTAAAACTTGCTTCTTCCATCTTCGAAACATCTCCAGACTTCGCCCATCCCTAACTTTTTCCGATGCTGAGAAGCTCGTCCATGCTTTTGTCTCCTCCAGGCTCGACTACTGCAACTCCCTGTTTATTGGAATCCCTGGCAAAAACCTTCAGAAACTTCAATATATTCAAAACAGTGCAGCAAGGATCTTGTTGCGAGTTCGTAAATTTGAACATATTACGCCCATTCTCCATAACCTTCATTGGCTTCCTGTCGCCTACAGAATTCAGTACAAAACTGCTCTCATTACACATCAATGCTTACACGGAACTTCACCAGATTATCTGAAGGATATTCTTATTCCATACTCATCCACCCGGTCGCTGCGGTCACAGAACAGTAATCTCCTTCACATTCCGAGAACCAAATTAAGGACCATGGGAGACCGGGCTTTCAGTGTGGCTGCCCCCCGCCTGTGGAACTCTCTTCCTGACTGTCTGAGGGTCCCACAGTCTGTGGTTGACTTTAAGAGCGGCTTGAAGACCTTTCTTTTCAACCGAGCATACTCTACCTCCTCATGATTCTACTTTTGATCTTAGTTGATACTGTTATTGATTTTACTTGTTTTATTACTTGTTTTATTGACATTTAATTCTGTTGCACCTTGTAGCACTTTGCGTAAAGTTCCTCTTTTTACTTCTCGCTGTCATTTTATGAATGGACATGTCTTGCTCTCTGAGGCAGGAAACATAGCCTTATATGGTGTTTTGAGGGGTGGGAATTATGTAAATAACCCCTCCGCGTGCACGCGCAGGTGGATAGAACAGGTGGAATTCATTATATGTGCGCAGCTCATTTACACACTTTTCCTGAGGATAGAAGAGTTTGTTGAATCTGATGTGGCATGTTCATACGAACGCTTCGTACGAACAAAAGTAGGAGAAATTTAGGATAAAAATACGAACATGTTCTTGCATGAGGCCCAATGTCTACCAGCTCCTAACGACACAGCACAAACCACTGCCGTGTTGCTAATGAATCATGTATTCTCAAGGTTTGGACTTCCACTCAGGGTGAACTCAGACCAAGGTACACACTTCACAGGTGAATGCTTATTATTGGGATTTTACATTAGGCCCTACCTATATGCACCTGGTGTGTAAGCTATCATGATTTAGATCAGCTACAGATACCAGTTAAGAGGTGGGTCATGCTGTAAGAGTTAGATATAGGGATCTATACCTATAGAAGGTTCATGAGGGCTTCTGTAACGAAGGCCACTTTTTTCAAACTATTCCTCCATTCATAACTTAGTTAAGTCAAACTAACATAGAAAAATAAATTTAGTTTGGTGTGATGGTCTGTTTTCCTTTAGACGAACGACTTGGGTTTTTGGTTTGCCCTTATAAATTTTGGAGTCTATGGCGAGACTCAGTTTAAAGGATTAGGTACTCAATATAATTGTTTGAGTAGGTTCGACTTGAAAAGTTGTGAGATCAGTGTAGATTATGGTACCTAAAGTAGCATTAATCTACATTGACTCTTCAAAGATTGAGGTTTAACAATTAACTGCATGCAGAAGCGGTCCGTGGCATGTGCGAACTGAGCGGCCGCACAGGGCGGCATCCAGCAGGGGGCGGCATAAGAGGAGACCCCGCTCCTCGTTTTTTTATTTATTTAATTTTTTTACAACTTTTGTTTTTAACAACATAACACTAGCTGTGTTTCCATCCATTTTCATTTCGAGTTTTGAGCTACCTCGCAAATATGTAAATACAAATTAATGCAGAGCAGAAGTGTTTCCATCTACTGGCTTGAAGCGCTTCTTCCAAGCCGCGCACAGCGTCATTACGTCAGACGTCAGCGTCATTACGTCAGACGTCAGCACTGCGCATGTCTACAGTAAACCAGAGAGTAAACAGGAAGTAGCGGTTGACAACAGAACCCGGCCACACATCTCGTCAAAATGGAGAGAATATTTCAGGTACGTGTTGCTATCGGGCGAGTTGTATTTATTCTGTCATGCCAACTAGTTTTAGCGAGTTACATGCTGTTCGGAGCGGAAACAGCTGATCAGTCACGTGACGTGAATGTGCGCTACGGCAGCACGAGTCGGCAAATGTGTTTCCATCTGTCGTTTTGCGCAGCTGCTCGGTTTCGCAGCTCCCAAAAACCACCTCAAGCGAGCGTATAAACTTTTTGGCGAATTTCAGGAAGTAACTTCGTATTTTGCCGTTTCCATTAAGCTTTTCTGCTGCGATACTTCAAAATGCGCACCTAGAAACCTTGATGGAAACACGGCTACTGAACACTACTGCGCTGCTCCTGGGCCACCCCACCTTTAATTTATTCACATGTCCTCAGTTTAATCACTGCAGCAGCTGCTGGGTGATTTTCCTCAACCCAGGTCGTCCGCCCCCCCTCCAATTTTACTTTCGTTTTTGTTACGGAGGTGACACTACGTGCGGTCAGTGGAAAGATGGAAGAGAGGAAGAGTGAAGAGAAAGATTAAAAAGAGAGAGGCTCTGGAAACAGACAGCTAAATGTGCAAATATTGACACATTTTTCACTCAAACAGCTGCAGTTTGTTAATGAGAGATCAAACAGGTAAGACATGCTGTTGAATTTTGCTGCAAAACACCGTTCAATTATCAAGTCAATGAATTTTGTGGTGTGTAGCATTGTGACATAACATACTGTTAAATAATTTAAATAATATTATATGAGTCCTTCACCGCCGGTGTGAATTATGCCGGTGAAGGATGCTGTCATGCTGAAGAAGGAGTCCTATTGGGCCTTTTTGGCCTGTGGGACCCCGGAAGCAGCAGATAGGTACCGGCAGTCCAAGCGACATGCGGCTCGGGTGGTTGCTGAGGCAAAAACTCGGGCGTGGGAGGAGTTCGGAGAGGCCATGGAGAATGACTTCCGTACGGCTTCGAGGCGATTCTGGTCCACCATCCGGCGTCTCAGGGGGGGAAAGCGGTACGCGACCAACACCATTTATGGTGGGGATGGCGTGCTGTTGACCTCAACTCGGGATGTTGTGAGTCGGTGGGCGGAATACTTCGAAGACCTCCTCAATCCTACTGGCACGTCTTCCACTGAGGAAGCGGAGCCTGGGGACTTTGGGTCGGGCTCTCCAATCTCTGGTGCTGAGGTCGCCGAGGTGGTTAAAAAGCTCCGCGGTGGCAAGGCTCCGGGGGTGGATGAGATTCGTCCTGAGTTCCTTAGGGCTCTGGATGTTGTGGGGTTGTGTTGGCTTACGCGACTCTGCAATATCGCGTGGACATCGGGGGCAGTTCCCTTGGATTGGCAGACTGGGGTGGTGGTTCCCCTATTCAAAAAGGGGGACCGTAGGGTGTGTTCCAACTATAGAGGGATCACACTCTTAAGCCTCCCTGGTAAGGTCTATTCAGGGGTTCTGGAGAGGAGGGTCCGTCGGATAGTCGAACCTCGGATTCAGGAGGAGCAGTGTGGTTTTCGTCCTGGTCGTGGAACACTAGACCAGCTCTACACCCTCAACAGGGTCCTGGAGGGTGCGTGGGAGTTTGCCCAACCAGTTTACATGTGCTTTGTAGACTTGGAAAAGGCATTCGACCGCGTCCCTCGGGGGGTTCTGTGGCGGGTACTCCGGGAGTATGGGGTACCAGGCCCTTTGATATGGGCTGTTAGGTCCCTGTACGACCGGTGTCAGAGCTTGGTCCGCATCGCTGGCAGTAAGTCAGGCTCGTTTCCGGTGAGAGTTGGACTCCGCCAAGGTTGCCCTTTGTCACCGATTCTGTTTATAACTTTTATGGACAGAATTTCTAGGCGCAGCCAAGGTGTTGAGAGGATCCGTTTTGGTGGCCTTAGAATCGCTTCTCTGTTTTTTGCAGATGATGTGGTCCTATTGGCTTCATCAGCTCGTGATCTACAGCTTTCGCTGGAGCGGTTTGCAGCTGAATGTGATGCGGCCGGGATGAGGATCAGTTCCTCCAAATCCGAGGCCATGGTCTTGAGCCGGAAAAGGGTAGCATGCCTTCTCCAGGTCGGGGAGGAGGTCCTGCCCCAAGTGGAGGAGTTTAAGTATCTCGGGGTCTTGTTCACGAATGAGGGAAAACTGGAGCGTGAGATCGATAGGCGGATAGGTGCAGCGTCCGCAGTGAAGCGGGCGCTGTACCGGTCTGTCGTGGTGAAGAGAGAGCTGAGTCAAAAGGCAAAGCTCTCAATTTACCGATCGATCTACGTTCCCACCCTCATCTATGGTCATGAGCTTTGGGTTGTGACCGAAAGAACGAGATCTCGGATACAAGCGGCTGAAATGAGTTTTCTCCGCAGGGTGTCTGGACTCTCCCTTAGAGATAGGGTGAGAAGCTCAGTCATCCGGGAGGGACTCGGAGTAGAGCCGCTGCTTCTCCACATCGAGAGGAGCCAGTTGAGGTGGCTCGGGCATCTGGTTAGGATGCCTCCTGGACGCCTCCCTGGTGAGGTGTTCCGGGCATGTCCCACCGGGAGGAGACCCAGAGGAAGACCCAGGATACGCTGGAGGGACTATGTTTCTCGGCTGGCCTGGGAACGCCTTGGGATTCCCCCAGAGGAGCTGCTCCAAGTGGCTGGGGAGAGGGAAGTCTGGGCCTCCCTACTTAGGCTGCTACCCACGCGACCCGATCCCGGATAAGCGGAAGAAAATGGATGGATGGATGGAATACCCTGATGCATGCTCAATAATCCAGGTAGAAAAATCTAAAAAAGCTAAATCTGGATAAGGTGAGGGATTTCATCATGGAGACTGATGAAACAATGGTCTCTTTTGATGTCACATCACTCTTTACGTGCATTCCTGTTGATGAGGCAGTAGAGGTGGTCTGTTTAAGGTTAAAATCAGACACCACTCTGAGCAACAGGACCACACTTTCCACAGAACAACTGTGTCAACTCTTGAAACTGTGCCTGCAGTCAACCTACTTCACATATGGGGAGCAATATTATAGGCAGAAACATGGGTGTGCTATGGGGTCTCCAGTTTCTCCTATTGTTGCCAACCTGTACATGGAGGAGGTAGAAAAGAGAGCTTTGACATCCTTTTCAGGGAGACCACCAAGTCATTGGTTCAGGTATGTTGACGACACCTGGGTTAAAATTAAATCTCAGGAAGTCCAACATTTCACTGATCACATCAACTCTGTGGATAAATATATCAAGTTCACACGAGAAGATGTAAAAAATGGCAGGTTGGCTTTCTTGGACTGTGAGGTCTCAGTTTCTGATAGAGGAAATTTGCAAACTGAGGTGTACCGCAAACCCACCCACACAGACCAGTATTTACAGTTTGACTCCCATCACCCTCTGGAGCACAAGTTAGGAGTCATCAGGACTCTGTACCACAGAGCAGACAGCGTCCCCACTAACTCAGCAGCCAGACAGAAGGAGAAATCACACACAAAACAGGCTCTAGAGAAATGTGGATATCCTAACTGGGCCTTCCTGAAAGCAGAGAAGAAACCCAAACAGGACTCCAGCCAGCCATCAGGTGAAAAGAAGGAACCCAGACCCAGACCAGTGGTCATTCCGTATGTTGCGGGAGTTTCAGAGACATTGAGACGTTTATTTTCTAAACACAACGTCCCAGTGGCTTTTAAACCCCAAAATACATTACGGCAAAGACTGGTTCATCCCAAAGATCCAGTCCCCCGGCACAAACAGAGTAATATTGTGTATGCTGTTCAGTGTCAGGAGGGCTGTGATCAGTCTTACATCGGGGAAACTAAACAGCCACTGGCCAAAAGGATGGCCCAGCACAGAAGATCAACATCATCAGGTCAGGACTCTGCAGTCTACACTCATCTCCAGGCCAGCGGTCACTCTTTCAGGGATGAAGATGTTCACATCCTTGATAGAGAGGAACAATGGTTTGAGAGAGGAGTAAAGGAGGCCATCTTTGTGAAAAGAAACCGTCCATCATTAAACAGAGGTGGAGGCCTCCGGGTTCAACTGTCCCCCACTTACAATGCTGTTATTGCTAGTATCACTCAGCCCTCTGTGAATAGCAAACAACCATCAGGGTGTTAACGATCCATCGTCAGGCTGATGGTCCTCCTTGCTCATGTGAGCAGCTGGTTTCAGGCTGTCATCAGCCAACTGGTTGATCCACTGTGGGAGGGTGCTATTTATAAGACTGAGCTGAATACAGCTTCTCAGACTGAGGAAGTCTTTCGGACGAAAGACGAAACGTTTCTACAGTTTTTTTTTTTTGCTTTGTTTTTTTTTTTTTTTTGAATGTCCAGAGGACCAGATTTAGCTTTTTTAGATCTTCACAATGAAGTTTAGTGCAACAGTATGAAATAAAAATGTCTAATTTAAAATAAGCAGCTCAACTTAAAATACTGAGCAGGCATGTAAACAAATAAGAAACTTTAAGTGTCAGTTATATAAAATAAGGCTAGTAATGCTTTTCTGAACAGCACTCCTTAACTCTCCTCCTGTGGCTTCACAGAAGGAAGTGTATGTTTTTCTTTATGAGATAAATATAAATTATAAAGTCTCTTGCAGCGTGAGCTGGCTCGTCTTCAGCTGGGTTGTCTGGTTAAACTCTATGTATTGTGTCGGGTGTTTGTTTCTGATGTGCCTAATCAGGTTTGTTCATCTCCACACGACAGACATCGCTGCCTCCATTTCAAGCTAATGCCGCGTTCCGCTTCTTTTTTACGACAGTCACTGCTTTACGGCAGGCACTGCTGCAAAAATATTGTGCACGTTTTGTTTCTAGACAATTTGACTCTGTAACACAATATACAGTTAATATAATATTCCCGTTTGTGTTTACAATAAATATACACATATATATCCGATCCCTGATCGGTGTGTAACGCCCGATTCGAGTCGAGTCTGAAATCACGTGATCTGGACCGATTTCCGATCATGTGATCGGATCGGGACATCCCTAACGTACACGTACATATATACATGCATACTTACATACGTACATACATGTACATACCGGTACATGTGCATACATGTACATACCGGTACATGTGCATACATGTACATACCGGTACATGTACATACCGGTACATGTACATACATGTACATACCGGTACATACATGTACATACCGGTACATGTACATACATGTACATACCGGTACATGTACATACATGTACATACCGGTACATGTACATACATGTACATACCGGTACATGTACATACCTGTACATGTCGGTACATGTACATACCGGTACATGTACATACATGTACATACCGGTACATGTACATACATGTACATACCGGTACATGTACATACATGTACATACCGGTACATGTACATACATGTACATACCGGTACATGTACATACCGGTACATACCGGTACATGTACATACCGGTACATACCGGTACATGTACATACCGGTACATACCGGTACATGTACATACCGGTACGTGTACATACCTGTACATACTGGTACGTGTACATACATGTACATACTGGAACGTGTACATACATGTACATACCGGTAGGTGTACATACACGTACATATTACATACAGGTACATACACGTACATACTACATACAGGTACATACTACATACAGGTACATACTACATGCATGTACATACTACATGCATGTACATATAGGTACATACTACATGCATGTACATACTACATGCATGTACATACAGGTACATACTACATGCATGTACATACAGGTACATACTACATGCATGTACATACATGCATGTACATACATGCATGTACATACATGCATGTACATACCAGTACATACATACATACATACATGTACATACCAGTACATGCATACATACATGTACATACCAGTACATACATACATACATGTACATACCAGTACATACATACATACATACATACATACAACATACCACATAAATACTACACACATACATACCTACTACATACATACTACATACATACATACATACTACATGCATACTACATACATAGTAGTAGTAGTTTCTTTATTTCAGATACAATACAAGATCCATATATGTATATAAAAAGAATAAAACATAAAAAAGATTAAAAAGCTTTCCTATAAAAAAATAAAATAAGAATAAAAGACTAAAAAGCTTTCCTATAGAGGCTCATCCGCCAATGAGTCCCCAAAATAGAAAAATATCTCACAGAGCTTAGTCCAGGGTTGGTCAGTGTAGTGATGATGCAGTTTTCAGATGCAGACAATCTACACATGCATCTATACATGAGGTTACGCAGCACCGCTTGGCAGGTAGGCACACCTGCATCTGCAAACATTTTGCTCGCACTGCTCCATCGAGGTACCCTCAGCATCATTCGAAGGCCATCATTATATGCCACAGTTAGTCTATACATACTGCTCTTTTTATAACGTCTCCACAGGTGAGCGGTGTACAAAGGAGTGCAGTAGGCCTTAAAGAGTTGGATCTTAACCGATGATGAGCACATTCCAAACCTACGGATCAGCGTGTTAGCTTGACCATAGAGCATACGACATTGTCTGTAAATGTCTCTATCATCTGACAGGTCTGCAGTCAAATAGTGCCCCAAATATTTATATTCATCACTGACATCCAGCCTGTTGCCCGACAGAAAGAAGTCAGGGAACATCAACTTGGAGTCATCTCTGCTCCGCACAATCATGATGCTGCTTTTCTTCGCATTATATTTTATATCAAAGTCACTTCCATAGTCAGAGCACACCTGCAGCAGTTCTTGTAAGCCAGCAGAATAGGGACAGAAGATTACTAAATCATCGGCATACATAAGATGGTTGATGACCTTATTTCCCACCCTACAACCTGTTCCACAGTCATTTAAAAGCTTTGACAGGTCATCCATGTAAACATTGAACAAAAAGGGAGACAGGATGCTACCCTGTCTCACACCGTTTGAGACACAGAAGGGGTCCGATACAGAGTTTCCCCATTTAACATACATATGTTGATTAGCATACCAAAAAACAAGAATCCTCAGCAAACATTTGGGGACACCCCTCTTATATAACTTGTAAAACAGCTTTTCATGATTTACATAATCAAAAGCCTTTGAGGCATCAATAAAACACATAAAAATGGAGGTGTGGTGTCTGTTGTATAGATCTAAAATTTCTTTTAAAGCAAAGATGCACAAGTCTGTTCCATGTTTACGTTTAAACCCAAATTGATTGTCAGAGGTCAGCAGAAATCCTTCCAGTTTGTTCAAAATAGCCCTCTCCAGCACCTTAGTGCTGGCCAGGGCTATAGGCCTGTAATTATCTCTACTGTTAATTCTACCAGCTCTATCTTTCACAATCGGAACTAAAATGACAGACAGTAATTTGTCAGGTAGAACTCCATGAGTTAAAAAGCCCGTAAAACACATTGCAAGTAGGGGGCATAATTTCCTGCTTGCATATTTCAGATGCTCAGCAGATACCCTGTCTGACCCACTTGACTTGTTGTTATCCAGCGTCATCACAATCTCAGAGATTTCTCTTGGGGACACAACCACATTTTCATTTCCATCAATATGTCCAACCACAAATGAATTACTTTTAACAGCATTAAAAATATCTTCATAATGTTTCCTCCATAGATCAGTGATCTCTGCTGCTCCGCTCACACCATCAATATGTGTTGGTAAAGACCTTTTATTATTACTCATCTTTTTTATTTCTGTCCAGAAATCTGTAGGGCATTTACTTTGTAGCTTCCTAGCCAGTGATTCAGCCCTGAGAGAATTCTCATGTCTTTTAATGAACCTTAAGGCATATTTAAATTTTGCATTTGCCTCCTTCATGTTAGCAAATAGAGGACCACATTTAGCTTTACCTGATTCAACCCAGGCTTTGTAAGCCCTTCTTGCCTCAGTGTGAGACTTCTCAACATACTCATTCCAGCCTAATTTAGCTTTGTAGTTCTTGATTTTACACAGATGTCGACCTGAGATAAGCAGAGAATCCACAATCTGTTCATACAGTGAGCACAATTCAACTCTGTGCTGCAGGTTCTGGCAGTTGATATCAGTGCACGTTACAGCAGATTTAGGCAGCTCAATGTTACTCAACCTGGTCTCACTCTGGGTGAGGTATCTATTGATGTCCCCTTCCTTTAATGTGGACCAATTAATTTGTACTTCAGGCATATCACAACTTACAGAAGTAAGAGAAGGCACATTGTCCAGATTTATAGAGAGGGACAGGGGCACATGATCATATGTAGATAGCTCATAATTAATTCTCATTGAATCAATGGTGTTATGAGCATCACTTGTACAAATGCAATTATCTAACCAGGAGGTGGTATACCATGCCTCACTGATGTCAGAGTCAGAGTCAGAGAGTCTTTATTGTCATTTGCACCGCATGTGGTACATGTGATGAAAACGAGATTATGTACACGGGGTCCCGGTTACATCCAACAACAAATGCAAGAGAAAAACAGTAATAACATCTAGAATTAACTAAGAAAAACATCAACTAGTAATACACTAAGCCCTAATATAGTGGAAAAACATCATTATAAACAGCAGCACGAACATGAGTCTGTATGAGCAGATGGTCACAGATGAACACAGCAACAAGAAAACAGATCAGCATCAGCATGATGTGATATTTTGCAGTGTTTATTTTTATTTTATTTTTATTTGTTCATGAGTCTAACAGCCTCAGGGTAGAAGCTGTTCCTCAGTCTAGTGGTTCTACATTTGATGTAAGTGTAGCTGTCCCTTGGCAAAAGTAATTCACTAGAGAGTGAGAGACCATTATCCAAGCAGAAATGTTTTAAATGGTTTGCAAACGTAGACCTTTGATCAGAGAGGTCAGCATTCAGATCACCAACAATAAACAATCTGCTTACTGCATGTTCCTGTAAGAAAGCCATGATATAGGCCAGTCTATTTAAATATTCAAACTCATTCTCTGAGCACTCATAAGGAGTATACACGTTCAGTATGGTGATTGTTTTATCCCCATCACAGAACTCAAGTCCTATCGCCCATGCAGTTAACATTCAGCCTGATCACTTTGTGGGGTCATTGCATTGACTTCCATTCATTTTTCATTCATTTCTAGTATAGCCTAACCCTGACCTTTACCCTAAACCTAACCATTACCAATGCATACCTTACCCTAAACTTAACACATCCTCAATTCACACCTTAGTCCTAAACCTGACCTCTAACCCACCAACTGCCTGATGCCCTCAATAAGTTTTATGCACGTTTTGAAGATCCAAACAGACCAGCTAGCACCAGACTCACCTCATCACCAGATGAAGAGCATCTCAGAGTGACCGCAGCAGAAGTGAGAGGCAGTCTCAGAAGGATCAACCCTCATAAAGCAACCGGACCAGACAACATCCCAGGGAAAGTTCTGAAGGAATGTGCGGACCAGCTCTGTGAGGTGCTGGCTGACATCTTCACCACCTCACTTTCACTGGAGTCAGTTCCCACCTGCCTGAAGACCGCCACCATCATCCCAGTTCCAAAGAGCTCCACAGTGACTGGTCTGAATGACTATAGACCGGTGGCCCTCACCCCGATAGTCGCTAAATGTTTTGAGAAACTGGTCATGTCCCACATCAAGACAACCGTCAACATCAACGAGGACCCTCATCAATATGCATACCGTGAGAACCGATCAACAGAGGACGCCATCTCCTCTGTGGTCCACACTGCTCTCACCCACCTGGATCAGAAGGACTCATACGTGCGTCTGCTCTTTGTGGACTTCACATCTGCCTTCAACACCATGATCCCCCAAACTCTGATAGACAAACTATCTACACTTGGACTAAGCCCCTCCATTTGTAACTGGGTACTAGACTTCTTAACAAACAGACCACAGTCCGTGAAGATCCACAACTTCTCCTCCTCCACCATTACCCTCAGCACTGGCTCTCCTCAAGGATGTGTGCTGAGCCCTCTTCTGTTCACTCTGCTCACATATGATTGTACAGCCACACATCCAGGCTGTCATATTGTTAAGTTTGCAGATGATACAGCGGTGGTGGGATGCATCACAAACAATGATGAGTCCAGCTACAGACAGGAGGTGGAACACCTGGAGAGCTGGTGCAAAGAGAATAATCTTCACATGAATGTGAAGAAGACAAAGGAGATGATTGTGGACTTCAGAAGGAACAAACACACCCACGCCCCACTGAACATAGGTGGATCTGCGGTGGAGGTGGTCTCCAGCTACAAATACTTGGGTGTACACTTGAATGATAACCTCAGCTGGAGCAACAACACCACCAGCCTGATCAAGAAAGGTCATCAGAGACTCTACTTCCTCAGACGGCTGAGACGAGCTGGTCTGAGCAGCCCAGTCCTCACCTCCTTCTACAGGTGTGCAGTGGAGAGCATCCTGTGCTCCAGCATCAATGTGTGGCATGGAGGCTGCACAGTTGCAGAGAGGAAAGCTCTACAGAGAGTGGTGAAGGCTGCACAGAAGTCTGTTGGAGTCAGTCTCCCCACCATCACAGACATTTACACCTCCAGATGCAGGAAAAGAGCCACCTGCATCATGAAAGACCTCACTCACCCAGCACACTCACTCTTTGCCCCACTCCCCTCAGGACGGAGGTTGAGGAGCATCAAATGTAGAACCACTAGACTGAGGAACAGCTTCTACCCTGAGGCTGTTAGACTCATGAATAAATAAATAATAAGAATAATCACTGCAAAATATCACATCATGCTGATGCTGATCTGTTTTCTTGTTGCTGTGTTCATCTGTGACCATCTGCTCATACAGACTCATGTTCGTGCTGCTGTTTATAATGATGTTTTTCCACTACATTAGGGCTTAGTGTATTACTAGTTGATGTTTTTCTTAGTTAATTCTAGATGTTATTACTGTTCTTTTTCTTTTTTTCTCTTGCATTTGTTGTTGGATGTAACTGGGACCCTGTGTACATAATCTCGTTTTCATCACATGTACCACATGCGGTGCAAATGACAATAAAGACTCTCTGACTCTGACTCAATGGGACTTCTTCTTATGGGGCCCGGGCTTTGGGCCCCAGAAGCAGTTGGTCCTCAAACCAGCCACTGGGAGCACAAGCCAGTGTATCTCTTGTGCCGGTCCCAAGCCCGGGTAAATGGTGAGTGTTGTGTCAGGAATGGCTTCCGATGTAAAACACTTGCCAAAACCATAATGCGAGTTCATCAAAGTGAAACCATTCCGGATTGGTCAAGGGCCCGGGTTAACAACGTCCGCCACCGGTGCTGTTGACAAACAGGGTGCCGGCGGAAATTGTGCTACTGTTAGTCGAAGACCCCGAGGATGCAGTTGAGAGGACACGAAGGTGGTTGGAGTGAGGACAGAGGATGCAGAGGACAGTGAGGTGGAGGAGGATGACTCGCTGTGGTGACCCCTGAAAAGGGAAAAGCCGAAAGAAGAAGAAGCAGTTGGTCCTCACAATTTGGTATAACTCAGAAAAATGGGCCTCACAACGTAACATAAACAAGGACACACACACACACACAGTTTATATATGTATTTATTTATACATATAGTCAGGGTGACTCATGACTGGATCATAAAAAGAAGCCAGGCATAATTGAATCAGTCTTGTCTGAAACTAGCCTGGCCCTCGCCTTCCTGCACAGCTCCGCTCAATTCTCATTTCCCTTCACTGCACCTATAGTACGAAGCGAAGTGAAGGACAAGGGTCTGGTTTTAACCAGGCTAGTCTGAAACAGGCTTCACAGAATAAACTGGTGGAAATTATCAGTCAACCAGGACGTGGTAAATAAAAAAATTAATGAAAAAAGTTCACTAGAAAAAACAAGTGGACTTTATTTGTAACATCTTTTGTTACAAATAAAGTCTTAGTTTTTTCTTGTGTTGAACTTTTTTGAATTCACAGAATACAATTATGCATTGTAAAACTGCATTTCAATGACTTACCACCAAATAATAAGAAAATCTATAGGCTTAATCCCTTAAATTCCGTGAAACAGCTTCTTGTTCACTAAAATCATACTTAGATCTTTGTCCAAAGTTCTTTTAACTACTGTACAGTCTATAAAAGCATATAAAGTAAAATGCTGGTGATGATTCTCGGTCATCCAGGACATGATGAAATCAAAAAACGTTCAATACAAAAACAACTGGACTTTAATTATGGTGCAGTTTTTACAGTTGCTGCCTCTCAGCGAGAACATTGTCAGACTAAAATTTCGACCAGGGGGCCTTTCTGGGTGGAGTTTGCATGTTCTCTCCGTGCATGTGTGGATCTCCTCCGGGTACTCCGGTTTCCTCCCACAGACCAAAAACATGCATGTTAGACTGATTGGTGACTCTAAATTGTCCCTAGGTGTGAGTGAGAGAGTGAATGGTTGTTTGTCTCATTTGGCTCTGTGTCCCTGTGATGGATTGGAGATGATGGATGGATGGATGGATGGATGGATGGATGGATGATGGATGGATGATGGATGGATGGATGGATGATGGATGGATGGATGATGGATGGATGGATGGATGGATGGATGGATGGATATTTGCAATAACAAAAAGGTTAAATCGTGTCATCTGGACCAGTTTCTTTAAGTGAGAAACGTTTAATCTTCCATCCGGAAGACTTCGTCAGTCTGTGTCCTTCCAACCAGATCTGTCATAAGTAACCTTCATTGCTGTGTTTCAAGGCAACCTCCTGTTGGAATCTGATCTCAGAAGCTGGTTTTTAACACATGTCTGAAATAATCAACCAATCATCAGACATTCAGCTGCATATGTTGCACATGTTCACAAATCACAAGGCACACTTGATCTCAAGGCAGGAGCATTCATTCAACCTTTATTTATACAGGTTAGTCCCATTGAGCCACAAGGACTCATTTACAAGAGAGACCTGATTCTGTATAAATAAAGGTTGAATGAATGAATGAATGAATGAATGAATGAATGAATGAATGAATGATTCTAAAAAAGAGCAAGGACAACAGTAGACAACAAAGACAATAATAGACAATCATAAAAGAAAGCATACAAACTGAGAAGAACAAGTGAAGGAAAATGGTATGAAAAAAAGAAACAAAAACATCCACAATGTAAAGTGATACATAATACTAAAAACAGGAACATGTCTGCATTGGTTTTTGCCAGGAACTTAGCAGATGTTTGAAGCCACTTAGAGAGGTCAAGGTCGAGAGCTTCAGATCTTTTTCCAAGATATTCCAGGAAACAGGAGCAGAGGAGGAGAAGGCCCTTTTTGCTTAGTTCGGTCCTCACTGAAGGAACACTGCAGGTAATAATGTCCTGAGAGCGCACGCTGTAGCTGCACTCACGCAGAGACATGTAGGAGGAGATAGGGGAGTGGTGGTGTAGATGTTAGAGACGGTGGGCCTGTGATCGGAAGATCGCCGGTTCAAGCCCCATGTACCGACAACATAAAAAAATGTGAGTGGAAAGGTGAAACACCCACACCTGCCTCCACCCTCATTGGTCTCACTCTGGGCCCCTGAGCAAGGCCCTTAACCTCCACCATCTTAACCTCCACCATCTGCTCCCTAAAACAGGTCTCTCTTGAAAATGAGTTCTCATGGCTCACTGAGACTGGCTAAATGAAGGGTAAATGAAACAAATGTTTGAAGGCAGCAGACCAAGAAGTGATTTAAAGAAGAAAATGTACCAGTGGGAGAGTCTGCATGAAGCTAATGATGACCAGTTAACCAGTTAACCAGTGAATACAGGTGATGGGTATGATAGTTACAGCCAGTTATGAATCTTAGTGCACCATGATAGACATCATCCAACATCTGCAGGGTGCTTGTAGTAGCGTTCATGTAAATAATGTTGCAATGACATGACACATAATGAGACTATAATTTACTGAGCAGCTGTGTCGACAAGGTGTCTACACCCTGTTGAGTGGACTTCAGTTGTGCCTCTGTCGTCTCATGTCGTTCTTCAGACTGTTCCAGGAACTCCATCACCTCATCATCCACCCTCCTGTGCTTAAGAGTATTTGAGGTGGTTGGTGTGGATGCAGAGGACATCTGTCTCTGCTGGGTCCTTCACTGGGCTGCCTGCCTGCAAGTGTGGGGGCTGCTCCCTGCATTGTCTGATCCATAGAAAGCAATGTTAAGATTATTGAATTTTGCTGTTGTTTGATTACTGTTATTATTGTTGTCACTACTACTACCTTATAGTGATGTGTACCTCGCTGGGTTCTGCTTGTCCTCTTGACATGAATTAAAATCAGATCAAAATGAATGTTTTCATTGTCCAGTCTAATAAAATAATTCAACATTGATTTAGCTTCATCTGGTCACCTGACACAGAAGCTATGAAAAGCAAATAGTTTCATTTTCAAAAATAAAAAGGTTCATTAAAATAGAAGATGCAATAAAATAGGGAAAAAAAATATGTCTTTGTTGTCCCCACAAGTAAACAATTCAACGTTATTTTGGGTCACTGACCACATGAAACTATGTAAAAAACAACAACAAAAAAACAACATCTTATACGAAATTATTTAAAAGATTTAAGGGATTAATATTTCTTAAAATATCAAATTAAGGATAGCAGTCTTATTTTGCATTTATTTTTGGCCAAAAGTCCACTTGACACGTTGGCCATTTTGTTTTTCATTTGTTGGTGGTCCCTACAAATTACTGTGGCTGTGGCTGAGTGGTTAGAGAAGTCGTCCTCCAATGTGAGAGTTGGGGTTTTGATTCCACCAGCAGTCACATGCCGAAGTGTTCTTGGGCAAGACGCTGAACCTCTCATTGCCTCTGATGTTTGTCCCATCACACATAGGTGTATGAATGTGATCTGATCTAAAAGCACTGATTATTCTTTGTATATAGTAGAATGGGTAAATGAGGGCACAGATTGTAGTGTAAAATGCTTTGAGTATCTTGATAAGATAGAAAGGTGCTACTGTATATAAACACATTTACCTAAACAAACCACTGCGTGTAGAAGGGAACACATGGAGTTGAGCTAACTGTGGTCTGACTGCCAGCACTGGGTAAAACGGCTTAAAGATGACACTGCTGCACCAGAGCCATGAAATAAATAATTACACAGTGAAATAATTGCATGGATTTTTAAATTGTGCTGCTGTTCGACATAATGTTTTTTTGCTATTAGTTTTAGTTGATGTTTTTCTTAGTTCATATCTTAGACGTTATTACTGTTTTTCTTTTACATTTTATTGTTGGATGTAACTGGGACCCTGTGTACATAATTTCGTTCCACCACACATGACACTTGTGGTGCGAATGACAATAAAGAATCTCTGACTCTGACTCTTTGAAAATAAAAAAAATATTGAAAATGGCATTTCATTCAATTTAATGATTTAATGATGTATTAAATCATTAAATTATACATTAAATTATGCATTTAATTATTTAATGGCATTTCTTTGTTTCATGACGTATTTATTTATTTTGGCACATTTGACCCTCCATACAGTTGAACTGTATGCTTGTTTTAAAACCTCAGTTGTACCGGCTTGAGCGGCTCTGTAGAGCTAACATTGACTTCACAAGCCCCGCCCCGACAGTCACACTGGAGAACATCATTGAAGCCACACCTGTTCTGAAGGCGCTCGGTCTGTCTGCGTGTTTCGCTGTCGCTCAACCGTCCGTGTCGATGTGTGTCATGTCGCAGAACATACACCGTTTTGTCTCATGACATTTTAAACCTCGGCGCTGAGACTTTATCGGTAAGTAGCCATTTACTGCAGTCAGTTCGCTGTTTAGCTAACCAGGACAGGTGTTAACGAACATTAGCTTAGCCGCCGGTAGAAGTAATGACTGGAACAGGCTAAAACATGGCGTCCTGCGTAGATTTTCATCTGTGACATTGAAGCTGGGTGTCAGCAAAAGCTAACATGACAGTTATGTAAATAAACGCAGTGCATTGCGAGAAGCTTTTTGGCATTGAGCTATAATGCTACAGCCTCTGCAGATTCCTCAGGATGGGAATCATGAAGATTAGGGTTGACTTTATGAACCAACATAAATTAGCTTCAATGATTGTTTTCATTAAAATCGTTAAACAGGCCCTCATACAATGGGCTTTTCAGATTTAAAAGAGGAAAGCATCTTAAACTCCTGTTATAGTTGATATATTTCACCACAGCTGTTTATGAAAGGTTATTGCAAAAATGTCAGGAACTGTTTCTGAAGAGATGCAGGCACAGTGGTGTGAATAGGGGTTTGCTGAAGCTAGAGACCCCTTACATCTACTCCATTTGTGCACCTAAACATTAGTCAGAAAGAAGAAGGGTAGATGAATATATCTGTAAGCCTTCCATGATGGACTGTTGTTGTGGGTTTATGTGGAAAAAGAATATTAAGAAAGAATATCCTACCTGTTGTAGATATCTCTTTGAAACGCCTCTGTTTGGAGAAATAGTAGATTGTTGCTGTATTAAAACTCCAATCTCCAGAATTTCATAGTGGTTAATTTAAAAGCTCTTTTATAAACTTAATGCTGCTGTCATTTTCATACTGCATGGCTATTGTAGCAGTGATTTGATCAAATTCTGCATGGGAAATGTTCACGTTATGTTGGAATTTTTTTTATTTAATGTGGTAGTTTCCAAATTAATTTTATTTAAAAACAAAATTCTGAGCTGACTCAGTGGTTTCAAGTTTTTGACTATTGACATTGGATTACTTCAAATCATGACCAGTCAGATGAGTCTTATTGCTGCAGTTTTTCTGCTGGGTTGCATGGCACTTAGTCGTCAAGATGGCGACTCAGACCGTGATGGACTGTGCTGGACTCAGTGGTTCAACAGAGACAAGCCCAGTGGGACCGGTGACTGGGAAACCTTGAAGGAACTGAGGCAGATGTATCCACATTAAATTTGTCCCAACCCCAGAAGAATTCAGGCTGTTACTGCAGCCAAAGAGATCCCAGCTGAAGACACGAAACAAACCTTCTATGCCTACGATACCAAAACTGGCTTTATTTGCCGCAATGAGGACCAGAAGTCTCGACACTGCTTGGACTACCAAGTTCGCTTTAGATGTCCATGTCATTGAAGATTCGTCTCCTTTATGGCCACACCCAAAGAAGCATAATGTGGACTTCTCAAATGTTCTGCTTTGCTATGCCTCCATCTTTAAAGGATTTGATTCCTTTAACTGAGAAAATGAAACTTGAATAAAGGTTTAAAAAATGTAAAAAAAAAAAAATCCTATTCCTTTTATTATTTTTATAATTATTATTATTATACAGCTTGGTGGTCAGTGCCACGTCTCATAATACTAAGGCTACACGTTCGAGCTCGTGTTGCATCGTAAATCTTTCATGCCAAGTTTGGTTGGCCACGTTGTGGCAATTCCTAAGAAGTAGCAGTTGAGAAGTTGAAGAACTTTGCTTTACAGCCTGTTGTGCCTACATGTGCTTTATACATCTATCCATCCATCCATCCATTATCTTCCGCTTGTTCCAAAGTCAGGTAGCAGCTTGAGCAGGGCGGCCCAGACATCTCTTTCCACAGCCACCTATTCCAGTTAACCTGGGAGGATTCCAAGGTGGTTCCTAGGCCAACCGAGGGACATACAGTGTAGTCTCTCCAGCGTGTCCATGGTCTTCCCTAGGTATCCTCCCAGTCGAACATGCCTGTAGTAGCTCCCTAAGGAGGCACCCAGGATGTTTCCTTCCCAGATGCCTGAACCACCTCAACAGGCTCCTCTCGATGTGGAGGAGCAGCGGTTCTAATCTGAGTCTCACCTGGGTAATGGAACTTCTCACCCTATCACTCAGGGAGAGTCCAGCTACTCTGCGGAGGAAACTCTTTTCAACTGCCTGTATCCACAATCTAGTTTTTTGGTCAGTTTGTTGCCATAGGTGAGGGTAGGAACGTAGACCGACTGGTAAACAGAGCTTTTCCTTATTGCTCGCTCCCTCTTCACTACAACAGACCGGTATAAAGTCCACAATACTGCAGATGCTGCACCAAATCGTTTGTCAATCTCACGCTCCATTCTTCCCTCACTTGTGAACAAAACCCCGAGATACTTGAACTCCATTTGAGTCAGAACCTCACTCTCGACCTGAAGAGAACAATCCACCTTTTTCTGACTGAGGACCATGACTTCAGATTTGGAGGTGCTGATTCTCATTCCAGCTGCTTCACACTCAGCTGTGTGAAAAAGAAAAGAAAAGAAAAAGAAAAGCAGCAGCTTCACACATGTAGTCCCCTTGAGGATGACTGTGCGTACATATTCACGCTGTACTGGTGCAAACTTGTGCAGTGTCAATAAAGGTACTCTGACTCTGACTCGCTCCAGTGAAAGCTGAAGATCACAGCACGATGACGCCAACAGGACCACATCATCTGCAAAGAGCAGAGATGGAATCCTGAGGCCACCGAACCAGAAACCCTCCGCCCACTGGCTGCACCGAGAAATTCTGTTCATAAAAGTTATTAACAGAATCGGGACAACGAGCAGCCCTGGCGGTGTCCAACTCCCACCCTGAAGGGGTCTGACTTACTGCTGGCAATGTGAACCAACCTGTTGCACTGCTTGTATAGGGACTGAACAACCTGTAACAATGAACCCCCAATCCCATGCTCCTGGAGCACCCCCCACAGTGTACTACGAGGAACATGGTCGAACACCATCTCCAAGTCCATAAAACATGTAGACTGGATGGGTAAACTCCCATGACCCCTCAAGGACCCTAGTGAGGGTAAAGAGCTGGTCCAGTGTTCCACAGCCAGGACAGAACCTGCATTGTTCCTCCTGGATCTTCAACCAACGATCTGATTCACTTCTCCAGTACCCCTGAATAGACCTTACCAGGAAGACTAAGGAGAGGGATGCCCCTATAATTGGAGCACCCCTCATGTCCCCCTGCTTTATATATAATTTATTTATTATTCTGCTTTCGGCTGCTCCCTACCTTTGGGGGTCGTCACAGCGAACTAACTCGCACAAAGACTTGCCAATTGCTTTTATGTTGGATGCCCTTCCTGACACAACCACAGACCACCGAGCTACCACATCACTCTGTGTGGAGCAGAGATCTGCCATCTAGGGTGCTTGGATGAGAAGATGGTGGGGGTTAAGGGCCTTGCTCAAGGGTCCAGGATGGGGCAAAGGAGGGTGGAGGCAGGTGTGGGTGCTTCACCTTTCCCACCCACGTTTTTGATGTCCGTCTGATCACAGGCCCACCTCCTCTAACTGTCTGCACCACCACCCGCCACCTAAATGTTTATTTACTACTTATTAACCCTTATTTAATCAGGCATCTCAGTACTGTATCCCACTGAAATTACAGATCTGTTTTGCAAGAGAGGCCTGGGGCTGAAAGCAGCCTAACATGCACGTTTTTCTACTGTGGGAGGAAACCAGAGTAACTGGAGAAAATCTCCACAAACACGAGGAGAACATGCAACTCCATTAGAAAGACTCCAGTTCCAACTGGGGATTGGACCCAGGATGTTCTTGGGTTTTCTTTTTAGATTTTTTTTTCTTGAGTAATGATTTTTCCTCCTCCCCATCCCTAACAACAACAACAACAACAACAACGATACAATTACAAACAAAAAAACAAAACCGGTTCTAATACGTAGGGAAATAAATTACTGACTACCGGTACATTTATGGCTTGAGAAAGTAGTAAATACCTAATGTGTCAATGGTTGTTTTATTATAATTTAAAAAAAAACTTATTTTATTGTTTGATGTGATACAGGCAGGATGAGTGGGTCCGCCTTCCCCCCGCCTGCGGATATGGCTGAGATGAATCGCATTCACTATGAGCTGGAGTACACTGAGGGCATCAGCCAGCGCATGCGAATACCTGAGACCCTTAAGGTGGCCCCAGAGAGCCAGACGGGGCCCGTTGCACTTCAGCTGCCCCTTCCAGCTCACACAACTCTGATGCAGGTTCCTGAAAGGATTTTGGTTGCAGGTGACATATTTGGTTTATATCAACAGATATATGACATAAAACCACTAATATTATTGATTTTGTAAGATAAAAACAGTGCAACCAAACACTACCATATTTCTTTGTAGAGCTGTAAGAATAAGCAGAAAATAATTATTAAATTCACTGGAATGTTTAGGCCAACTACTATTTCTGAACAGATTTTATGGAGTTAGTGCACATTGTCAACTTGGACAAAATATAATGGAGATTTAATAATACCATGTTTGAGATTCAAAGCATGCTCAATCCCAGATTATTTTTCTGTAACACAGAAACTTTATTTTAATTTTAAAGATAAACAACAGCCTTCTGGTAAAAAGCACTCTTGGTACATAAAAGCTTGTTCATAAAGTTAGAAAACCTGTCCGTTCCCTTCACTTGTTTTAGAGGTAGGACTCTGTTTGTATTCAGATTTTAATATGTTGAAATCCTCGAATGAGAAATCCTCAGCACTGAATTTATTTATTTTCATGATTGATTGACAGCTGATTCTCCAGGGCAGGCATTAAAGGTGGTATCACTGGGCTGCAAGTAGGTGATGTATCACATTCATGAGGGAATCTCTTAAATGTCTCCTCAATATCTTACAATTTTTGCAGGATTTTCAATGTCCCTTCGTGAGTCAGATCTTCTTAAAAACTGTACGTTCGAAACCTGGCCGCATGGCTCATCGCTTACTTGGTCAAACCACAATGCAGTGAGACGACAACGAAACAGTCATGTAGTTTCTCACTTTTGAGTTACCAGCTCAGTGAGATCCCACCTTAAGCAGACTAGCCAATAGTGTGATTTAGAAAATAGGAAAAACTGTACATCGCCACAAAGTATAGAACGACAATATAAAGAGTGTGCTCTATAGGTGATCCTACAATCTTTCTGCTTTTACAGATCATCCACACATTCTTATCCTTTCTATCTGTCGCCCTGTTGCCTACCTCCAGGCCACACAAAGACACAATTCTGCAAACATCATAACCCATGAAAATCAGGAAGTGCTAAGTCAGTAGAGTTTTAAGAACGTTTGTGGCCCTTTCTAGCCTGGTTAAAACCAGACCCTTGTCCTTCACTTCGCTTCGTACTAGGGTCTGGGACTTGTCCCATAGACAAGGATTTCTCCGGTAGATTTTTGACCGGACCAATCAGAGAACAGAAGGCGGAGTTTTGTTAGTTTAGCCTGGCGAGGTCCAGGCAGGCTAACTATTCAGATAAATAGCTCAGAAACCACTCGGTGGATATTTTTTCTGCTACCAGTGTGTAATTATATGGCTCTAATTTACTGACTGTTGGCCTAGATGAAACATTTGAGATAAAATTCGATTTTTTATAATTTATTTTCGTAGCGCACCCGAGGCTGTTTGGAAAATGTCAAACCGAAACAATTTAAATCCAGCAGATTTGACCATTTCGTGAATTGATTTAGGAACTGTTAAGCTCAGGAACACTTCTGATATAACGTCAGCTAAGAAATATATTTTTTCTCAGCAAAGAAATAATAGTTTTTTACCTTGTTTTCTTGAAAATTCCTTCGTGGCGGCAGCCATTTTAACTGACGACGTCAGTCGACGTCGTTCAAAACTCCGCCTTCTGTTCTCTGATTGGTCCGGTCAAAAATCTACCGGAGAAATCGTTGTCTATGGGAGAAGTTCCAGACCCTAGTACGAAGCGAAGTGAAGGACAAGGGTCTGGTTTTAACCAGGCTAGGCCCTTTCCTACCTTAACTCCCATTTTGTCTGTAGGTGACGATGATGATTCAAGATTTGCTTGTCCAAGAGACTTGGATCTCATTCAGTCCGTCCCATCTGTGGACCTCCTGAACATGAAGGCCCCACCTCGTGTCCTCACCCTCACAGAACAGCCTCTGGACTCTCTTGAAACAGACCAAACTGCCAACTCACAGAGTAATTCCAGCCAAACAGTACGTGACATAAACCTTTTTATTTTCTTCTCTATTATTTGGATAAAGGAATGGAATTAGTTTTTCAAAACATACTTGTTTGTGTGATCTGCAACAAGTTAAACAAGTCCTTTGGATTTTCTCGCTTCTAGTAGACTTGGAAAAAAGCTGAGTTTGAATATCTACACATTTGGAAACTTTTTTTTTTTTTTTTATGTGTCCGTTCCTTCTCCTTCTGTCATGGAGACATGATCGGCCAGATGGTGTAAAGTTTTAATGACAGAAAGTTTGTGTTCCAGTTAGGCCTGTCACGATAAAAAAGTTTTGCTGGGCGATTAATTGTCTCAGAAATTTTGCGATAAACGATAATATTGTTTGAAATTTGACAATAATTAATAATTGTCAAATTTAAGAAGAAATGTTGGTTAATTTATTTTATGTGTAGTACCTTTTTTCAACCACCGATGGCAGTATAAGACTGTTTGAACCAAATGATAGATAGTGAGGGAGCGAGCAGTGTGTCTCTTTATGAAACATGGGAGGGAGGCCCCTTAACGTGACATGGGCTGTCTCTTTCCTTTTTTCTGGTTCCCAAAATTATGGGGACGCTCGGTGTGGTTTGAGCTCTTTATTTGTCACACAAAGCTTTTAATAAAAAATCAGCAAATAAGTTCTGTTACTTTTTGCAGAGAAAAACAACTTTTTACACAAAGGCACGGGTTTCAACCTTGAATTTTGGAGCTTCGACAAGACGGAGGTTTATTCCCGAGGTCGGCCTGTTAGCTTAGCTTGTAGCTTAGCTTCTCAGCTTAGCTTCTCAGCTTAGCTACTTTTAACGATCCAAAAGCTCGATTTTGGATGGTTAAAACAGATTTTAAAGAGAAAGGGAGGTGTCAGTGAAGAGCACCGGAGTTGAGCCTTTTGTCATCCAGTGTCTTCAGAAGAAAGAGAGAGACATGAAGAAAACATAAAGCCGATAAATGAAAATGAGGTCGATCATTTTCATTTATCATTCAATTACTGTAATTGATTTATTGTTTATCACGATAGTACATAACACAATTATAAATAATTTTATGCAGTTTAAAAAGTTTGGAATGCCACACTCTCCAGTTTTGAAATCTCCCCAGATAAGAAGCAAAACATCTTCAATTACATAATATAAGTACTTTATTATTTTAACCATGTCCTGGGGGGACTGAGAATCTACACCAAAACATCTATACACACTATTTTTGTTAGACCTTTCTGAAATGAGATGCTGCAGTGTTAAGGGTTTTCTTTCTTAACTAAGAAGCAATGCATTTCACAAACTAGTAAGCAACCTTTAAAGACCAGAAACTGGGAAGTAAAATTAGGGAGGAACAATTCACCAACTGTGCCTGCCTTCATTTGTTGTTAATTAAAGCAGGGCTTGTTTCAGGAAAGCGGCCGTGCTGTGTTGTTGGAACCACTACACATCTATAACAAAAATGTGGGATTTTGTGCACTAGAAAATATAGATCTTACTCCCCAGCACACAATCATGGTGTGACATTAGCTTTCTTATAAACATGAAATAACCAATACAGCTAGTAAACTTATTAGAAAAATGAATATTTGAACATGCAGAGCAAGGTAGGAATTACAGGAATCAACAAGAGTCGGTACTTGGAAAAACTCTTTTTTTTTTTTTTTTTTAAACAAGAGCAATGTCCAGTTTGTTTACCGGTACATGAAGGGAACGAGACTTAAAACTTGTACTGGAACCAGCCGGCAGGGAAGCTGGTCCTGTTCTGGCTACATCTTTCAGCTTCCAGTTGAAGGTCTCTTTACATAAACAGGCTTTTACACTGAACCTCTTGGTGTCTGTAATGCGGACCTGACATTAATGAAAACCTTTGTTTGTGTAAAAGGCCAGTTATCACACTAGGAGGGATCGCAGTTCAATTGAGAACACATCTGGTCGCCACAGCAGTCAGGTCAGCCGGCCTGACTTAAGGTACAACAACCACATTACACATGTATTGAAGCTCTGCCTGACTGATTCCTTCAATAAAATGTCTTCATCTCTTCTCTTCACCCAACATCTAGTGTAACCCCGTCCTCTCCTGCACCAGTCCGCTTGTGTCCTCCCCTCTGCTCCCCTGAAGATGCAAACATCAACCTGTTTACAGCTGCTGGCTTCCTGTCTTACGTCCAGTCGACAACTCGCCGTGCGTACCAGCAGGTTCTAGAAGTACTGGATGACAACCACCGCAGGTGACGTCTTTACTTCTTTGCTTAAATTTACTACAAGCCGTGTGCTTAGAAGGTTTCTATGAATACACAACAAACACTTCTAATAAGAGCAAGCAGTAAATGGTTGGAATTAGGAGTACATGTAGTTTGATTTCAAGCAATTAATGAGACCTTTATGAGAAGTATAAAAAGTAAGATATGAAAAATTTAAGGTTGTAAAGGAAAACACATGCTGTTGTGCTTGGATGATGACTGTTTATTTATATCCTGATGCGTGCTTAAAGGTTCAGTCTGCAGTTTCTGTAGAACTGCAGCACTTAGAAAAAATTTCAACAAGCAAAGCATTCTGATCCCTCCCCCTCAGAGCCATATATGGCTCTGCCCCCTTGTGGTCTGTTAAAATTCAAATTCAAGCTCTGTTTTTATTGGCTGATTCAAATTCAAGCTCGGTTTTTATTGGCTGGTTACAAACTTTGTTTTTATTGGCTGGAAAATGGCGGGTCACTTTTTCTTTTTAGAAATGCTTATTTACCACCTGGAGAAGCAAGGGGACAATATTTTTTTTTAGTTTTTTCAGAGATTACCTCTCTAACATCAATCTAGTGACAGAGTGAAGAAATATGTTAAAATATATATTGTTTGAAAAGTTACAGACTACATTACAATCTTACATACCCCAGCTTTAATAATCCAGGTAGAAAAATATAAACAACTTTTTTACACTTTATTTAGTTTATGATGTGTTGTTTCCCATGAAAAACAACATTTACAGTTCTTTTTATGATTGTGTTTTAGGTGTATTATAGAGAGATGAGTTTAATTTAGGATGCTCAACTATTTTGTTCATTACAAGAAACAAAAATGGGTACTTCTTGCATAAAGGTTTGTCTAGATTCTGTTTTGTGACAAACCATCTGCAGCTATAATACAGAGTACTACAGGTACAGTATACTGATAAATTAAGGAATACGAAGATGTTGGGGGGGCATTGTTTTTACAATATAAAAACTCACAGAATAGAGTCACAGTACTAAAGAAAGTACGCTCATTTTAAATTTCAGTATAGCATACTAAAAGTCATCTGGTTTTAGTTTTAAAGCGGCATACTGTTTTTCATTATGTATTTTATAAAAACTACATGAATAAATATCAAAACGGTGAAGGGAAAATCCTACGATTTAATATTATTGAATATTATGTTTGCTTTGCTTGTTTAGCAATATTAAAATGTATCTATGTAAGATATTTATGTAAATGAAAAAAAAAATCATAGGCTATTGTCTGCAAAGAATGCTAGCTCAAGTGCTTTTTTGTCATTCCTGTTCCATAAAATACAGTAAAACATTCAGATTTTTACAGCTGTTCTAATTAAGGCTTTAAAGTAGCTTGAGCTACACGTTAGGATTAACACATGTAGCTGATGATTTGAGAACTTTGGCCACTATAAGTGAACCTGGCTGAAGGTAAAGCTCCGTCTGATTGTAAGGTTGCAATTCTTTGGGATTTAGGCATTGTGTTGCCCCAATGCTTTTTTAATTTTATGTTTTTTACTGAAATTTTGTGGTTTTTAACCTTTTGTACTTGTTGATTTTTAATATGTGATTTTAAAAAAAATTCATTTTATTGATGTTGTTTTTCTTCTCCGAGCACTTTGGTCAACGTTGTTGTTTTTAAATGTGCTTTATAAATAAAATTGACATTGGCATAAAGTTTTGTAATTAATCTAAAGAAAGATGTGTTCCTCTCTGCAGAACTCACCTGGACTTGGCTCTGGATGTGAACCCGGAAGAATCTGGCGTAGTTGATGCATCGTCATTGCGACGTCAGGTAATCTCTCACATGCTTAGTTAAAGCCAGTGTCACCATACCATGACTTTTCAGACAACCATGGTAAATAGTATAACGTTTAAAGGTATTGTGACATGATGTTGGAAATTTGCATATTTGTCACAACATGTATATATCTTATATCATTCAGCTCTGTTCGTTTTTGCAAAATAAATTATAAATATATTAAAATTTTATTCCAATTTATGGTAATTTTTTCTCTGGGACACGCCCCTAGAAATCTGAGAATTTATGCAAAACTTCATGTGACGTACACGTGGGCACTGGGCATAAGGCGGAGCCTGCCTTGCCCGTTTGTTTGGTGTGTTAACTGCTTTCCATACGGATTCATTTCCTGAAAGATCGCCTCTTTTTTTTTTTGGTGTAACTTGAAAAATGCCGTCACGTTGTAGCGCATTTGGGTGT
>JBBPBX010001684.1:10672-30869 GCA_038048925.1 Garcialebias charrua | reverse complement strand
TGGGGAGTGGTGGCGCAGTAGTTAAAGACGGTGGGCCTGTGATCGGAAGATCGCCGGTTTAAGCCCTGGTACCGACAACATTAAAAAAAATGTGGGTGGAAAAAGGTGAAACACCCACACCTGCCTCCACCCTCATTCGCCCCACTCTGGGCCCCTGAGCAAGGCCCTTAACCCCCACCATCTGCTCCCTAAAAACAGATCTCTCTTGAAAATGAGTTCTCGTGGCTCATTGAGACTACCTGGATAAATAAAAGGGTAAATGAAAAAATTAATATGCAAAAAACAAACAAACAAAAAAACAATGAAACTAACTTCAAGTATTGCAATTTTTTTAACTTCGCTCCACTTTAAAAGTGTTATACTTGTATTGAGTAATGTCCAAACACAATTTTACCTAAACAATCATTTACTCACCAGAAATTTGAGAAAATTCCAGTATTTCCCAGTTAAAGTGTCTGTGACATCATCTTTCTACTTTGCATAAAATGTTACAAGATATATATCTTGTATCATTCAACTATGTTCGTTTTTGCAAACAAAATGATAAATTAATGAAAATTCCTTTCAAACTGAGTTTAAAATTAAAAACCGTGTTTCTTCACGGGACGTCTGACTACAAGCGAATGCAACATCTGTGACGTAGGAGGATGAACCTCAGTCTGCGTCTGCCATGATAACGCATATTCATTCTCTGCCAGATCGCCTTTTTTTATAACTTGAAAAATGCCGTTACGTTGTGTCGCATTTGGGTGTTCTAATATCATCAGTGAACAAGTGAGCCTTTTCACATTCCCAAAAGATGAAATACTTTGTCAAGAATGGAATAAATAAAGCTGCCCCCCCTCGGAGCTCCCTCGCTTCCTGAAAAGGTAAGACTCAAATAAATACGGGTGCAGACCTAAACTAGAACCTGCTGTTTCTTGTTCATCTAACTTTCTGCTTCCCAAACTGAAGACAAATCGCTCAAATCTTAACTTAGATTGCTAAATTCATCGTTTTATTTCTTGTCTGCCATGAATATTTAATAGGGGCGTTCTAAAGACGTTCATCTTCCTACGTCACAGATGTTGCATTCGCGTGTAGTCTGATGTCCCGTGAAGAAACACGGTTTTTAATTTTAAACTCCGTTTGAAAGGAATTTTCATTAATTTATCATTTTGTTTGCAAAAACGAACATAGTTGAATGATACAAGATATATATTCATTCAACCTTTATTTAGTCAGGTAAATCTTTTGAACCTCATGGGCTCATTTACGAAAGCGACCTGCTAAAACTAAAGAACAATGAACAGCAGTGATAGAATTTCATTAAACAATAAACAAACAAACAATAAACAATAGAAAACAAAAAGAGAGAAAAAAAAAAAAAATATATATATATTTTTTTTAACAAAGTATCAAAAAACTAGCAAAACATTATAAGGTAGACGTATAAAATCAAAGACAGGAACAAATCTGCATTGGTTTTTGCCAGGATTCCAACAGATTCTGAAAACCATTTAGGGAGGTCAGGGCCGAGAGCTTCAGATCTTTTTGTAAGATATTCCATGAAGCAGGAGCAGAATAGGAGAAGGCCCTTTTTCCAAGTTCAGTCCTCACTGACGGAACACTGCAGGTAATCATGTCCTGAGAGCGCACACTGTAGCTGCACTCACGCAAAGACATGTAGGAGGAGATGTATGAGGGCAGTAGA
Organism: Garcialebias charrua; assembly: GCA_038048925.1. Lineage (NCBI taxonomy): Eukaryota > Metazoa > Chordata > Actinopteri > Cyprinodontiformes > Rivulidae > Garcialebias > Garcialebias charrua. The sequence goes on along the minus strand of JBBPBX010001684.1, from coordinate 29,176 downwards.
CCAAGAAGTGATTTAAAGATGAAAATGTACCAGTGGAAGAGTCTGCGTGAGGTTAATGATGTCCAATTAACCAGTGAATACAGGGTGCAGTGGTGGGTACGATAATCACAACCAGTTATGAATCTTAGTGCACCATGATAGACCACATCCAACATCTGCAGGGTGCTTTTAGGAGCATTCATGTAGAGATATCTTGTAACATTTTATGCAAAGTAGAAAGATGATGTCACAGACACTTTAACATTGGTGCTAAACTTTGTCTACAGTATTTGGGTTTAAAATGTAGCACTAAACGTCTCTTACAGCTGTTTTATCAGGATACACACATACTGATTCTGTTATTCTGTGTAAAGGCTAATTGTTTTATGGCTCAAACAAAAGTTTGCACTTGTTTGTATGTTTGTGAGGTAGAGAGCTTTCTGTGAGTATACCAGGCAGACAGCGGTGCTACGTTGGCAGCAAGGGCGGTTGGCACCAATCTGCCCCCTCTCCACTACAAGTGGGGTCGCTGAGTGTTGGCACACGATGAATAGATCTGGTCTGGCACCGAACAAAGAGCTCAGGACACCAGGACACTTACAACAGCCCACCCTCACCGCCCTTTATCCTGGGCTTTAGTGACGAGGAGTGCGTGGAAAGGTCGGTGGGTGAATGAAACGCTGAGACTGTTGACTGAGTTCTGTCTTTCAGGGATAGAAAGAAAGAAATCGAGCGAATGGGACAGAACCAGATTCACCGAAAGTGACACGTGTTTGAAATGTTGGCCGAGTTGGAAGGGGTTGTACTGGAGGTTGTGGGAGTGAAGGGGTGAGGAGGGCGGGAGGTCCGCAGTGAAAGGACGATCGGTAACGGATGGGAAGGTTCAGACGGAATGGCAGACTTGCTGGAGGATCGCCAAAGCTTCTCGGGAACGCTGCCACGACGAAGAGAGGCAAAGAAAGCGCTTGGGAGCAGAGGGGAAAGGGAAAAAAAACAAAACCCATGCCTGCAGTGGAGAGACTTGGCAGGGCTTCCTCTCTTTTGTCTGCCTGCTTTAGGGCTGCAGCGCCAGAGGAAATCAAGAAACGTCCAGGCTCGGTGGTGCTGGATGAGGACAAGTCTCGGCTCCGGATAAACAAGAACATAAATAATATACTTGGACTGAATGCTGAGCTTCTGGAAGGTGGAAACCACAAACAAAAGAAGACGTTCTCGTTTTTTACTCAGTTTTTAACATCAACGCTTATTGGAACAAGTTTCGGAGACTGTCAGCAACAACCAGCAATGTGGACTGGACTTTTAACAGGACCGTGCCTATCCTAACTGGACTAAAAGGCACTTAAGAGCGTCCTCTCGGAGCCAGAAGAAGGCCTAGCTCAAGGTTGGTGATCGTCTTTTACAGGATCTGAGGGAATATTGACAATCTTTTGGGAGTTCAGTGACCCAACAGTGGTTCAAGCCTGGGGACAGGCCGCACTGGGACAAGAATCTAAACAAATTAATGAATGGTAAATGTTCACTTTTTATAACGCCTCCAAACTCCCTGACTTCATGACGCTGTGTTCTTTGAGTTCTAGAGGCATCCATTCAATGTAAGCGAAGAACTGAAAGTTTCTTTGTGGCCTCAGAGATGAGCAATCGGACTGGGTTAGGGTTAGGGTTAGAGGGTTAGGGTTAGGGCTCCTCAAGCAGTTCTGTAATCATTACAGAACTGCCTGAGGAGCTCTTTCTGAACATTTGATGTTTGATTATTGTTAAAATCATGAAAAATGTCCTCAAAGAACAAATGTGTCTCACAGTTTGTGATCCACAATTCCAACTGCATCTATAAAAAAAAACGTCATATCAACCTTAATCAACACACGTGGCTCCATTAGGAGTAATAGTCTGGCTTCGATGAAATAACAAAATTAATCAAGTGATTAAGTCCTGCTCTGTTTGGAGCTCCGCTGCTCAAAGTTCACAGCAGAGACGTCTTTCGAAGTTTAAACAGGTCACAGAACATTGGACTTTACATGACGGAACTGGTATTGTGACATTTTTAATGTTTCTTTTCTACACAGTCACAATTTAGGTTATACTACAGATTGTTGTACTTAGTGTGATGAAGTAACCAAATGTTACTTTGGAGATGTTTAAACTTTCAAATAAAGTAAACTCACTCCCACACACTTTACATCTCTTATACAGTTTATACATCAAAGCTAAGACAGTTTTTCAGCTTAGATGATTACAAAAAATTCCCAAAGGAAAGTTGGTGGATCTCTGAATTCGCCTCTTCAACGTTTCTACTTTTTTCTTTTTTGAATGCCCAGAGGACCAGACTTGGCTTTTTTTTTTAAATATTTTTCTACCTGGATTATTGAGCATGCATCAGGGTACAGTAACTAAGTACTTGTACTTGGTTACACCCCACCACTGGCTATACGTGGGGGACACCCTGGACAGGTCACAGGTCCAATACAGGGTAGGGCTGTGTAATACAGTAATATCGATTTTGCGATATATATCGATTTTTTTCTTTCCTAGAAAAAAACGATATTCATCTGCAAGTATCGTTTTTTTTTTTTCCTAACATCCAACTGTCACATGCTGGTGAAGATTCTCAGTCGTCCAGGACATGATAAAATCAAAAAAGGAGTTCAATACAGAACAACTGGACTTTATTTGTAGCAACAAGACGTTTCGCTCATCATCCGATGAGCTTTCTCAATTCGATGAGGAGACTGTGAGAGGGAGAGAGAAGTTATAAGCAAGCTGGGCCACTGGTACACACCAAACTAGGTAAAATTGGAAGCTAACACACACACATACTTATCCAACTGTCACCCTGCTCACTCACTGCTTGCTTCGCCGGGAGAGTGATTAGGTCATCCAGCCACTAGTGTCGCTGTAGAGCATTTATGCCAAGTTGTAGAATGATGTATGAGAATGTAGCTCACTTGGTCTGCAGAGTAGACTTTCTGTTTATCCATCCATCCATCCATCCATTTTCTTCCGCTTATCCGGGGTCGGGTCGCGGGGGTAGCAGCCTAAGTAGGGAGGCCCAGACTTCCCTCTCCCCAGCCACATGGAGCAGCTCCTCTGGGGGAATCCCAAGGCGTTCCCAGGCCAGCCGAGAAACATAGTCCCTCCAGCGTGTCCTGGGTCTTCCTCTGGGTCTCCTCCCGGTGGGACATGCCCGGAACACCTCACCAGGGAGGCGTCCAGGAGGCATCCTAACCAGATGCCCGAGCCACCTCAACTGGCTCCTCTCGATGTGGAGAAGCAGCGGCTCTACTCCGAGTCCCTCCCGGATGACTGAGCTTCTCACCCTATCTCTAAAGGAGAGTCCAACTTTCATCAAACTTTCTGTTTAGAGTTCACTTATTAGTCAGGGTCTATCTACAGGCCTTAAGCTGCTCTGCTAAGATGGGTGCATTTGAAGTTAAATGTTCTTCATTACTTGAATTATAGACTGTTTTGGAGAAGTCATATTACTGTTAACTTACCAAGCACTTCGAGTGATTCCTTCAGATGTTAAGTGTCAAGGTTAAAAAGGTTTCAAACTATTCAGAGCAGGGCACTTGGTGCACTTTATTTACTTTACAAAGGCATGTTAGCTACAGTTTTTACTGTTTTAATTGAAAGAAACATGTTTTCTCACCACTTCTTTGATTCATTTTGTCCAGCTGTCGACTTTAAGTCTGTGTCCATTTCCAACCAGAGCCATGTATTGTGTAGTTGGTGCTTTTAATCAGTTTTCAGTTAAATTAATTCAATCCAAGTCTATAACAGTCTCAAAATGTCACCAAAATCACTCCCTTAAAATCTTTCAGAAAATAGCAAAAGTGTATTGAATTGTATCGTTTGCTGAATATCGCAATATATATTGTATCGTGAGCAGAATATCGTGCATCGTATCGTATCGTGAGATTATTGTATCACTACAGCCCTAATGCAGGGACCCATAACTAGACAACCGTTCATCTGGGGGGGAACTGGAGTACGTGGAGGAAAACTTGCATGTACACAGAGAAGACATGTAAACACCACCCAGCAAGACTGGGAGGAGATCCTGTGACCTCACTGTGACGCTGCAGCTCTAACCACTGCTCTACCGCGCAGCCCAACAGCAAAACGATGCAAGACAAAACATCTATAGACCACGTGTTTAATAAAGTTATACTCGCTACTTTACGACCCAGAACTCAGTGCCTGCAGAAGGATTTATGTTTGGGTTCAAAGGTCAGAATCTCCCTGTTTCTGACGCGACCTCGTTTTTATTGTTCCCTTCCGGTGTGTACCGCTCACCACCCTCACACACACAGATGGACAATTTGATGAAGAGTTTAGTGTCCCCTTCATCAGGGTTTTCTGCAGATGTGTTCAAACATCTGGCAGCTGCTGTGTGAGAGGCCTTTAATTAGCAGGCGTACCTGTGGGTGTAACTCGTTATTATTGCGGCGTGCCGCAGTGAAACGTGTCGTTCTGACAGGAGGTCGTTCAAATGTAGCTGATGTAAATATCTGTTTATCAAAGAGCGATTTCAGTGCCGAGGGTTTGTTAAAAGATATTGTTTCCACGCAGCTCAGATGGAGCCAGATGTTTTCCCCTCTCTCCTTCTGAAACAGCTGCAACATCTGTGCTTTAATCACCGCTCAGACAGTGACTTAGCTGCTGTTGTTGCCATCTCTTAATTTGTTTGCGCCACTTGTATCACTAAACATTTGCCTGTTCGGCATCTGACGGAGCGCAGGAACGAAACTCGGAGCAGGTTTTCTAACATGCTTCTGGTTGAACTGGTCTCAGTCAAACCTCTCGTGCATTTTAAGTGCTTCGGCGCTATCAGACTGGCTTTCTTCAGTCTTACATTTGTCAGCGCCGTTACCACAACAACACAGATGGATTCTAGTGGTTGAACGAGTGTCTCTTTGAGCCAGATTTCATCAGCGTGGTTCTTTGTTGTCGACACTGCCCTGATAACCTTGACAGGAAAAATGACAAGTGTTGAGGGGAGTGTGTGAGAGGAATAACAAACAGGGATGGCCTAGAAATGGGCAGAGGATCTGGAGAAAGAAAAAGTCTGAGGATATGACGAGGATAATAGTCATCCAGGTGTTCAGTTAGCTGGACTACTTTGGTCCACAGTGACAAAAACGGACTATAATCATCTTCAGCTGAGACAGACCAGAGTTGGTCAAACCTTGTCATGTGCACGTGTCATGCCAGATCTCGTGAGATGGGATAACTCTCAGAGAAAGGGTTGAAGACGACTCTCACCCTCTTGCTTGCTCCTATTAATGACAATCTCTTGTCCATCAGTGCTAAATTGCTTTGCATAGAATTTTAAATCCGTCAGAAAATGTTGCTCGTTGCCTTCCTCCAGCCCATTTCCCCTCAAATCTACCTTGTAAAACCAGACGTTCCATCAACGCCTTTTGAACGACAAGCGTAAGAAAGCAAAGCAGCCTTTTCTGTGATCACCAACATAATAATAATAATAATTAATTCAATTTATAACGCACTTTTCATTACTGAAAATCTCAAAGTGCTACACGTATATTGAATGCTACACACATTCATAAACCGGTGGCGGCAGACTACCATGCAAGGTGCTTTCCAGTCCTACCGGGAGCAACTCAGGGTTAAGTGTCTTGCCCAAGGACACAACGACACATGGTGCAGGTCCCGGGAGTCGAACCGCCAACTTTCCGATCGGGAGACGACTGCCATTACCACTACACCACGGCCGCACATAGAGTTCCCAGGGACTCTGGAAATCAGGGAAAACCTTGAGAATGATTTCCACGTTATCCAGACAAGGAAAACTCAGGGAATTTGAGAAAAACGTCAAAAATTAAGGAAAACTTTTCATTCATTCAGCCTTTAGTTATACAGGTTAATCCAATTGAGCCTCGGGGACTCATTTACAAGAGGGACCTGGTTTTAACAAAGAGTGATGACAAAGACAACAACAGACAATCATAAAAGCTGCAACAAGTGAAAATAAAATGCTGTTTAAAAGAAAATGTAACAAAAAAACATCTAGGTTGTAAGGTGGTGTAGAAAACTAAAAACAGGAACATGTCTTCATTGGTTTTTCCCAGGAACTTAACAGATGTTTAAAGCCACTTAGAGAGTCAGTCAGAGTTAGAGAATCTTTAGTCATTTGCACCACATGTGGTACATGTGATGAAACTAGATTATGTACACAGGGTCCCAGTTACATCCAACAACAAAATGTAAGAGAAAAACAGTAATAACATCTAAGATATGAACTAAGAAAAACATCAGCTAACAATACACTAAGCACTAATATCATAGAAAAACATCACTCCAAACAGCAGCACGAGCATGAGTCTGTATGAGCAGATGGGCACAAATGAAAAACAGCAACAAGAAAACATCAGCATCAGCATTATGTGATATTTTGCAGTGTTTATTCTTATTATTTATTTATTCATGAGTCTAACAGCCTCAGGGTAGAAGCTGTTCCTCAGTCTAGTGGTTCTACATTTGATGCTCCTCAACCTCCGTCCTGAGGGGAGTGGGGCAAAGAGTGTGTGTGCTGGGTGAGTGGGGTCTTTCATGATGCAGGTGGCTCTCTTCCTGCATCTGGAGGTGTAGATGTCTGTGATGGTGGGGAGACTGACTCCAACATCTTCTGTGCAGCCTTCACCACTCTCTGCAGAGCTTTTCTTTCTGCAGCTGTGCAGCCTCCATGCCACACGTTGATGCTGGAGCACAGGATGCTCTCCACTGCACACCTGTAGAAGGAGGTGAGGACTGGGCTGCTCAGACCAGCTCGTCTCAGCCGTCTGAGGAAGTAGAGTCTCTGATGACCTTTCTTGATCAGGCTGGTGGTGTTGTTGCTCCAGCTGAGGTTATCATTCAAGTGTACACCCAAGTACTTGTAGCTGGAGACCACTTCCACCACTGATCCACCTATGTTCAGTGGGGTGTGGGTGTGTTTGTTCCTTCTGAAGTCCACAATCATCTCCTTTGTCTTCTTCACATTGATGTGAAGGTTATTGTCTTTGCACCAGCTCTCCAGGTGTTCCACCTCCTGTCTGTAGCTGGACTCATCATTGTTTGTGATGCATCCCACCACAGCTGTATCATCTGCAAACTTAACAATATGACAGCCTGGATGGGTGGCTGCACAATCATATGTGAGCAGAGTGAACAGGAGAGGGCTCAATCCTTGAGGAGAGCCAGTGCTGAGGGTAATGGTGGAGGAGGATAAGTTGTGGATCCTCACTGACTGTGGTTTGTTTGTTAAGAAGTCTAGTACTGTACCCAGTTACAAATGGAGGGGCTTAGTCCAAGTGTGGATAGTTTGTCCATCAGGGTTTGGGGGATCATGGTGTTGAAGGCAGATGTGAAGTCCACAAAGAGCAGACGGACGTAGGAGTCCTTCTGTTCCAGGTGGGTGAGAGCAGTGTGGACCACAGAGGAGATGGCGTCCTCTGTTGATCGGTTCTCGCGATGCGTACTGATGAGGGTCCTCGTTGATGTTGATGGAGAGAGGTCAAGGTCGAGATCTTCAGATCTTTTTACAAGATATTCCAGGAAACAGGAGCAGAGTAGGAGAAGGCCCTTTTGTCTAGTTCAGTCCTCACTGAGGGAACACTGCAGGTAATCATGTCCTGAGAGCGCACGCTGTAGCTGCACTCACGCAGATACATGTAGAAGGAGATGTATGAAGGCAGCAGACCAAGAAGTGATTTAAAGATGAAAATGTACCAGTGGGAGAGTCTGCGTGAAGTTAATGATGTCCAGTTAACCAGTGTGAATACTGGGTGCAGTGGTGGGTACAGTAGTTACAGCCAGTTATGAATCTTAGTGCAACGTGATAGACATCATCTAACATCTGCAGGTGCTTGTAAGAGCGTTCATAACATAGGGAATCTGAACACTGATCTGCTGATTAAAAGATGATCTTTATGATATTTGATATGTGGTGGGCAGCACGGTGGCAAAACTGGTAGAGCTGCTGCCTCTCAGCGAGAAGGTTGTTGGTTCAAATCCTGGTCCGGAGGCCTTCCTGGGTGGAATTTGCATGTTCTTTCCGTGCATGCGTGGGTTTTCTCTGGGTACTCCAGTTTCCTCTCACAAACCAAAACATGCATGTTAGACTGATTATAACTCTGAATTGTCCCTAGGTGAGAGAGAGAGTGAATGGTTGTTTTGTCTCGTTTGTCTCTATATGGCACTGTGATGGACTGGAGACCTGTCCAGGGTGTACCCCGCCCTTTGCACAATGATTGCTGGTCATGGGCACTGGTGAACCCAGTGACCCAAAAATGGCAGAAGCGGGCAAAAGATAATGGATGGATGGATGGATATTTGACATGCATGTATTGTAATAATAATAATAATTTATTGAAATTGTACTGCACTTGATCAATTTTTCAATCTCGGTGCTACAGTATAAAAATGTAAAACAGCCAGAGAGAATAGAGCAAGAAGAGGGTGTTCCACAGACAAGGTGCAGCAGAGCAAAAGACCATGTCCCTCATGGTGCACAGTTTTATCTGGGGAGGATGGAGCCGTTAGGAATTTGTGGAACGGAGGTAAAGTATCATGTTGATGTCTGAGCAACAAACAATTATTTGAGGTGGTATGGAGCATGGATGGATTGGTGGGTGAGTAAGGAAACCTTATTTTAAAAGCAGAGTAAAATGGGAAGCCAGTGGAGGGAAAGCATGAACAAGTTTTTCAACATTGGAAAAGGAGAGTAATGGGCAGAGTTTGGAGATGTTCTTGAGATGAAATAAGTGAGTCTTGCAAAGATGTTTGATGAGAGATTCAAACGTCAAATGAGAGTTAAATCTTACATCAAGATTAGTCACTGTATTGGAAAGGGGAATGTTGTGGCCAGAAACAGTTATTGTAGAGATAGATGTTGAGTGAGTCTGATGCGGGGTACAAACTAAAATACCTTCTGTTTTTGACGTGTTTTAGTAGAGAAAATTTGCATTCATCCAAGCTTTTACTTCCTGAAGATAGGTGGTGAAGAAGAGTGATGGTTATGAAACTGTATAACCTGTTTTGATATAGAGCTGTATCTTCTGCATAACAATGAAAAGTGATCCTGTGGTGAGTGATGACCGAAGGGGAAGATGTAGAGGGTAAGTAGGATGGGCCCAAGGACTGACCCCTGAGGGACAGCGCAGACTGTCATAGTCATAGGATCTTGCTTCCCCAATGGAGACATACTCCGATCGATCAGAGAGGAACCATTCCAGAGTTGTCTCAGTTAATCCTGCAGTGTTGAAGCTGGTTGAGGAGGATGCCATTATTCAGTGTCAGAAGCTGCGTTCAAGTCCAGGAGGATCAGTAGGGAGGGAGAACCAGCATCAGCTGCCATCAGGCCATTTGTCACCTTGACCACAGGTGTTTCCGTTGCATGACCTGAATGAATGCCTGACTGAAAGACCTCAAAGACATTATTAGTGGTGAGGTGGTCATGTAGACGGGATGCAACAATTTCTTCCAGCACTTTGGACAGAAATGGAAGGTTGGCAACATCTTTCAACGTCTACATCTATTAAAAAACTGTTAATTGGTGCTGGATCTGAACACAGCAATGGTTTATCTTTAATCATGATAGTTTGGACTTGTGAAAACTCACAGCAGCAACTAATTTCAACAATATATCTCTGATCACTGAAGCGGTGATGTTTTTATCACCGTGTCTGTCAGCAAAATATCCTATGAACCAGAGGATAGATTTTAATGAAATTCTCAGAGTAATCATTGGATGCCCAATGCAAAATGGCCACTGCATGTTGAAGTGTGAGGGAACCCCTATATGACCCCTAAAGTCATCTTCCAGTACCCGTTCTGTCTAAATGTCAGTCCACCCTGCTTACTCTTGGTATCGTTTTGGATAATTGTTTGTGTTCCAAAAGTATCATGCTCAAAAATGTAATTATGTTTAGTAAATTGTTTCTACTTCTTAAACTTAATTTATTCAGAAATGAAACTTCATGTGATTGTGACATACCTTTGAATATTCAGGCGTGTGTCAAAGTACCGGTAGAGAGACGTATAGAAATTAGATGTTTCTCTGCTTTGACACGCCTGATTAGTGATCAACGGGCTTCTGCAGAACTTGAAGTCCTGCTGAAGAACAGGACGGTGGAATCGCTGACGTAGAGCCTCGTTTTGAACTCTGGTTGAAATAGAAGCATCTCAGCTGTGCCTCTCTGCAAGCAACGTTTTCCGCAGCCTCCACTTCCAGCAAGTGTGAATGCAGAAAGCCATTACTACAACACGTAAAGGTTCTGAAAGGGTCCAATCAGCCTGCTGCTGCAAAGTGCATTAAGTCCGCTCCTCTGCACCGTGCACTGTCTCACCACTAATGGCTGTGAGCAATCGATCGAGTCAAACCCTCAGGGAGGCGCACACCCCACACACACATGCATACTCACACACAAGCCCTGTGGAGGCTTGTTAACCCCCAGCACCACTCCAACTACACTCACAGCTGTCAGTCAGCTGTGACAGAGGAAACGAAGAACACAACGGTGAACACACTAAAGATGCAGTGCAATAATTCAGCTTTGTCGTGAACTCACATTAAATAATCTGATTTCTCAGAGTGCATGTAGGTGATGTGTTATACGTTACAAAATCAAAATCGCTCACAGCCGAAGGCAACAATGTTTTTAACTCTGCGTGTTCGCATGTAGCATTAGCAAAATATATTGTGAACAAGAATGATTAAATTCAAGATGGCCACCACAGCTAATCACCCTTAGCCATACCAGAAATGATCTATACCTCATTCAGATTACAGATTTTAACATAAAGACTGCAGGGCAGTCACTGAGCGCCATACTGTTGCTCACAGTCACCTATTGTCTAAGTCTTGCTTCCACAACTCTCTCCCAGATCTTCATTGTGTGGCTCATCAACTTAATTCCCCTGTAGTTGCTACATCTCTTTATATCACCCTTGTTCTTAAAAATGGGAACCAGCACACTTCTTCTCCATTCCTCAGGTATTTTCTCACCTCAAATATGCCATTGAATATTTGAGTCAAAAACCTCAGATTTCCAAACCTCCACTGGTATGTCATCAGGTCCTACTGCCTTCCCCTTCATTCTTTTCAGAGCTTTCCAGACTTCACCCTCACTAATCTTTCCCACTTCCTGGTCCACAGTTTCTATGACCTCTACTCTTCTTTCTCTTTCAGTCTCTTGATTCATTAGCTCCTCAAAGTACTCCTTCCATCTTCCCATCACACTCTCCTCACTTGTTAGAGCATTATGGTAAATGGTAAATGGAGCTTATTTATATAGCGCTTTCCAGCCCCCTGTGAGGAGCCCCAAAGCGCTCTACAATACCAGCCATCCACCCATTCATTCAGACATTCATACACCGGTAGTGGTAGCCTGCCTTGCAAGGCGCCATCCAGACCTACCGGGAGCAACTCTGGGTTAAGTGTCTTGCCCAGGGACACAACGACACATGGTGGGCGGATGCGGGATTCGAACCTCCAACCTTCCGATCAGGGGTCGACTGCCATTACCACTACACCACGGCCGCCCCTAAAATTACCATTCCTATCTTTAATAAGCCTAATCTGCTGCACATCTTTTCCAGCCTGATCCCTCTGTCTCACCAATCGGTACAAGTCCTTCTCACCCTCTTTAGTGTCCAGTCTTCCATACAATGGGGGGGGTTCCCTGGCCATGCCGATTCTTGGCAGCATAAACATGTTCTAGGGACTTGGAATGTCACAGTTTGGTTAAGATTATTTTTATGTCCAACCTATTAAAATATAAGAAGATGTACTTATCCCTAATCCTTTTTCAATAATATATTTTATTTTCAATTTAGTATGGTTAATGGCTTGACAGTTTCATTTATCTTGGTTACATTTTCAACATGTGTTTATCACCAGTCACCAGAAAAAAGCAGAAAATCTTGTGATAACCTTTATCACAAGGTCTTTTAGCAAAATAACTGATGAAACGATGGATTGATTTTAATGGAACTCAGAAAGTAAACATTGATCATTCTTCTACAACTGTCGCAGATGGACATCTAATGGTTCTTTTATGAAAATTGGGAAAAATCTGTGTACTTGTTCACAAGGTATTTTGCTAACAGGCAGAAAAACAGACACAGGCTACTACCGGTACATACATCTGTTTTTTGGACAGTGCTAAAAATGATCAGGTAAATGGATGGACTGAAAATAGATGTACCGTATTTTCCGGAATATAGGTTGTGGCTTTTTATCATTTTTGCATGCCTTGCAACCTACCGTATATTCAGGTGCGACCTATTTATGTCTTTTTATAAAATAAGCTGATTTGTAATAAACTGAGACACACTCTTACAATAATGTCAGCTAACAAATATATTTTTTAGGTGTTTATCCTGCTAAAATTATTCATTTATTAAAGAAAAGTTCAGCTCAGACACATATTTGCTATAATTTTTATCAAACAAATAATTGTTTTTAAGTGTTAATCTTCTTAAAAGCCTTGCTGTGCGCTCCTGTGGCAGACATTTGCAGCAGAGCTAAACACGGTCTCCATTTTGACGTAGGTGCGACCTATATTCAGGTGCGACCTATATATGGATGTTTCCAATTCTTTGGCAATAATTGGCCAATGCGACCTATATTCCAGAAAATACGGTATATAAAAATAAAAAATAAAAAACTAAAGAAAAACTTCTTCAAAGTCAGAACTTTTACAAAAACACCAGAAAGTCTGACTTCTTAAATGCAAATTTCACTAATATGAATGTTAGCTCAAGATATTTTCACAGTCCTGTAGATGTACTCGTCTTGAAATAATGGATACATGTTTTGTAGTTAATTAACTGAGTGGCCAATAAGATCTCAGGATGTAGAATCCGCTCCCATCTGTTAAATGTTTTCTAATCACCAACTGAACCGGTTGTTTTCACAAAACACTAAGCCGAAGGTGAGTACTGGCCTGAAAACTTGAATTTTAGAAGGCAATTCAGCTCCTCTACTAAATAATTATGTTGGAGCAGCTGTGCTCTTTAAAATGTAATATTTTGCATGTCTTATTTACATAAATTGGGAGGTGACTCTGGTCCGCTGCGCGTTGAAAAGCTTTGGCGTGTTTCAAGGCGAGTGCAGAAAGCTGCCAGACAGAACAATAAGGAAAACACTGATGGCTGTCATGATGGGCAGTAATAAAAACAAAGACAGCAATCAGAGCAGCTGATTGAGAGGAGGAGAAAAGGGTGGTCGTGATGGTGGAGGGTAAGAAACGGGGGAGCAGGGGAGAGATGAAGAAACCAGGCAATCAGAGAGAGACACCAGCAGGGAGGAAGGTGGAAGGTGGGGGGAGGTTACTTTGTAGATTTAATTGCAGCACACTATAGGCAATCTTTTCTGTGCGTCTGTGTCGACTCCACAATCTTCCCCCCCCCCCAGCCAGACATTAACTGCAGTGCTTCATTTATCACTGTCAGGCCTGGAGCTCCGGTGGGAAGGTGACGGGAGACTCCTGAACGTTGGAACCAGGTTCTGGTTCCCCTTCTGGAGACTGCAGCTGGTCGTTATTCACCGTAAAGATGTGACAGTTTTCAGTTCTGTTGAAATGATTGTTATCCGTTATTAAAGCAAAACTCATGATCCATCATCCTTTAGACCAAGGGTGTCTAATCCTGGTCCTCGAGGGCCACCATCCTGCATGTTGTACTTGTTTCCCTGCTCCAACGCACCTGATTCAATGGCTGAATTACCTCTTCATGTTCTGCAGAAACCTGTTAATCACCCATTGATTCAAATCAAGTGTGTTGGAGCAGAGAAACAAGTAAAACATGCATGATAGTGCCCCTTGAGGTCTATGATTGGACTCTCCAGTATTAGACTATTCACTTCACCCTGGACATGCAAACAGAAATCAAGGTGCAAGAATATAATTTAAAAGTTACACTGACACTGTTGCACTGTTTTGCACCTTAAAGGTGGTATTTCACTGGGCTGCAACTAGTTGGCCAACACTTATAGGCCTGTCACAATAACAAATTTTGCAGGGCAATTAATTGTCTCAGAAATTATTGTGATAAATGATAATATTGTTGGAAATTTTACAATAATTAGTAATTATTGTCAAATTTAAGAAGAAATGTTGATTAATTTTGCCTTTTTTGACTGCCGAAGGATGGATAGTGAGGGTGCAAGCAGTGTGTCTCTTCAAGAGAAATGGGAGGGAGGCCTCTTGACATGACATGGGCTGTCTCTCTTTGGTTCTCAAGATAGCGTACACTCAATGTGGTTTGAGCTCTTTAGCATTTTTCACACAAAGCTTTTAATAAGAAAATCAGTAAACAAGTTCTCAGCTTCTTTTTGCAGAGAAAAACAACTTTTTAGACGAAGGCACGAGTTTCAACCGTAAATCTTGGAGCTTTGACAAGATGGAAGTTTTTTCCCCAAGGTTGGCCTGTTAGCTTAGCTCATAGCTTAGTTTCTCAGCTTAGCTGCTTTTAACGATTCAAAAATGTGATTTTGGACGATTAAAATTGATTTTAAAGAGAAAAGATAAAGGGAGGGGTCAGTGAAGACACCGGAGTTGAGCCTTTTGTCATCCAGTGTCTTCAGTAGAAAGAGAGACATGAAGAAACGATAAAGCCGATAAATGAAAATGAGGTTAATCATTTACATTTATCATGTGATTAATTGATTTATTGTTTATCGCGACAGGCCCACTCCTACCACACCATGTCTTATGACATTCACGGAGGTTCTCAAATTTAATGCAGACATTCAGTTTAGCTTCTTGACTTTTAAACATGATGAATAAATGTATACAACACATATGTTCTTTAAATACCTTATAGAGTTGACGTGGCTGTCTCAAACCCTTCTCAATTTTTCTGTGGGTGTCTCCAACCCATCTCAAGAGTGCTTTGCAACTTTTCACTCAAAGTAGTCAGAGTTGTCACTAATCAAATATAAAACAAATTTTAATTCAGTTTCTATTAAATGAAAAGTGCAAGAAACACAGGACATCTCGGTGATAGGTTGGCAATCTTTTAAACCAATCAGTGAGAACTGGACCCTGGAGGCACCACATGACCACCTTCAGTAGGTCAACCTGGTCTTCATCCAGCAGCTTTTGCATATCTGAGATTGCCTAACATCTGGTGATAAAATGATTGTAACAAGTGAGTTAACTTTACTTTTTGTACCTTTCATAGATCAAGAAAATCACCAAGTGCTTCACAATATAATTAATAAGTGTATAATAGAAATACAAAATCAAGATAATAATCATTTTTTAATCATTTTATTTAAAAGCGCCTTTCAGGACACATATAGACATAATAGTCCTGGACTGGGAGAGGTCCTGTATTTACAGTATATAGTCCAGAGTTCTCCAATGCCACAATCACTGCACCATTCTTTGGATTGTCAAGCAACAATGGCAATCAGGTAGTCCCCGACTTACGAGCGCTCTGACCTACGAGGTTCCGGACTTACGAGCTGGCGAATTTTTGGAAAAAACGCAAAAAATACCAAGTTTTTCTGTGTTTTTTCACCACAGTTCGTTAGCTAAACATGTGGACACACGTTTCCGATCATTTTTATGCACTCGTAAGCAGTTTTTCGATGAAAAACGAGTGTTTGTAGTCGCGCTAGCAAAACCGTTCCAACTTACGAGCGAAATTCCGGACTTACGAGACACGTGGCGGCCGTTCCGAATTACGAGATTTCCATGTTACGAGCAACTCGTTGTAACGGAACTCGCTCGTAAGTCGGGGACTACCTGTAGTGTTGTAGTAATCGAGACCACTTTTTGATGGTCTCGGTCTTGTCTCGGACTCGACTGCATTTGGTCTCGGTCTTATCTCGGTCTCGGACATTGAGGACTCTGGATTTTATTTCAAGACCAGTCAAGACCACAACTGTGGAAATATCACTAAATTGCCGGAATATTGTCCAGTTTGTCAACATAATTGTTTTTATTGGATACAAAATATACCGATTCTAATCCAAGCGATAACGTGACTCATTGCTAAATACATGTTTTTGTTACCGCTGTCACGCCCACCCCCTTTCACTCGCATGCGGTTCTGTACCGACAGAACAATACAGACAACAGAACGTAACGTCACAACCAGGGGTGAAAGTAAGCCAGTTTAGTCCGGTACTGTGTACCATTAAAATATTCTGTGCCGGTACGCAGTACTGTACCTGGAAGAGAGGAGAGCGTCTGTTTGCTGTAAAGCCTCATTCAGAACCAGTCACGGCTGCACTTTGGGTCAGAATAGATTCTCTAGCAATAATCAGTCTAAAACATGATTTAATCAGTTAATAAATATAGCTTTTTTCTCTCATTTCAAATTGTTTCTGAACTGTTTGTGTTCTGTTGGGTCCTAGTTTCTCTACTGCAGTGATGTTAGTTTTACGTTGGACATTCAAGCTCCGTGCTTCAGCGGTGTGTTCCTCTCGTTCGAGCCGAAGCAGACAGTCTGATTTCGGTCAGCTGCTCAGTCTGACCCTTCTCCGAGACGTAATGGTTCGCTTAGGGACCATCAACAAATTACTGAACCAAACACTCCTCAGAAAGAAAAATTAATATACTTTACATGATTTGACCCAGTGACACAGAACTAATGTTAAAATACTCTAAAAGACTTGACACACAAGACACCATCGTTTATTTCTCATTTTAAAGCATTTTATTATAATTAGTTATTGAGTGAAAACCGTGATTTTTGAGCAAATAAATTACGTAAAATTAGAAAATGCTTCATAATAAGAAATAAATGTGGGTGCCTCTTCCGTCAGGTCTAGTAGAGCAGTTTAAAATAATATATATAATATAATATGAGTTTTGTATCAGTGGGTCACATGACATAAAAGTTATTGTGCAAAACCCACTGAATGTCTGATTTCTTTGTTATGTCGCTTTGACAGATTATAAAAGCTGATATTCGTTCAAAAGCAAACAAAGTTGATGTATCTTTTATAAAAAATATTTTTATAAAAGTTACACATGTTTTATTTTACACATTTGTTAAAACTGTCACTATGTTGTGACAGTTATAAGACAGATAATCTGTGAAAAGATTGAGTTCCAAGACTTGAGGTCTTGGTCTCAACTTGGTCTTGGACCCTAAAAGTCTTGGTCTTGTCTCGATACACTCTGGTCTTGACTTGGTCTCGGGTGAGGTGCTCTTGGACACAACACTGGATGGCAAGTATCAAAAATGTGCCGTTTTGTTGCAAGAACTCAGTGCAACAGTACGGTAGTTCAACACTTGTGCGTACTTTCTTTGTGCATTTCTAATTTTGTGTCTCCAACTACAGTAGTTGCTTGAGCAGGATTTATACTGTGCAAGAAGTGATGAAATATGCTCTTGTACCGGTAGTTGTGAAATGTTCATGTCCACTCCATGAGAAACCGCAGTGCAGAACTCACAGGAAGCTCCTCCCCCTTCCCCATTGTGCCAGAATACATCTTCCTGCCGAGGCCTTCAATCCTTCGTTCCTGCACAGATTTCTCTTCCCCTATTGGACAGACTGAGACAGTCCATGCTGTTGCCTGTGTCTGCCTGTGCATGCACCATAATTGTATCTCCTTGCACGACTTCTTTGAGTAGTATTTTTACAAGTTTGACTGAAACAGTTGTAAAGATGGCTGTAGTTTTTAAACAGCCTCGGCCAGCGGCTCCTCAGCAGAGCCGATGAAGCAACAACACTGTAGTTTATCCGCGTTGCACCCACAAAAACATTCTGTCCAATCACACAACAGCTGGCGCTTACCCCTGACAGAAAACCTGGACTTTGGTCGAGAACGGGTTCTCGGATCTCATGCGAGATCAAAATTATAAATTTTTGTCAGTGAGAGCAGATTTCTTCACTTTTCGCGGCGTTTAAGTCCAGCGTTACCGTCGATGAGATGTAAGCGTTAGCATCTCTCTGTTGCCTTTATCTTTTGCTGCTTTTTAAAATAAATGTTAAAAAAATCAAGGCAGCATAAAACTCATTTATGAAGACAAGCTTTTATAGAAAATGGTTTAGCTTTTGTGTATTTTTGTTTTACATTTTACACTTTGAAGCACTTTAAAGCTGCACTATGTAACTTTGTAGTGCAGTCTGTAACTTTTCTAACAATATATTTTTAACATATTTCTTCACTCTGTCACTATCTACTGACAGACTGGTGTTAGACAAAGTAATCTCTGAAAAAAACTATAGTCCCCTTGCTTCTCTATCAGCATTTATAAAAACACTAAAAACACAGAGTGACCCGCCGTTAACCAGCCAATAAAAACAGAGTTTGTAACCAGCCAATAAAAACAGAGCTTGAATTTGAATTTCAGCAGAGCAAGGGGGGCAGAGCCATATATGGCTCTGAGGGGGAGGGATCAGAATGCTTTGCCTGTTGAAAATATTTCTAAGTTCTGTGCTCTACAGAAAGTTACACATAGCACCTTTAACCTGTAAAATGTGTTCTATCTATCTATCTATCTATCTATCTATCTATCTATCTATCTATCTATCTATCTATCTATCTATCTATCTATCTA
>JBBPBX010001683.1:78612-99164 GCA_038048925.1 Garcialebias charrua | reverse complement strand
ACTGGTAGAGCAGATGCCTCTCAGCGAGAAGGTTGCCGGTTCAAATCCCGGTCCGGGGGCCTTTCTGGGTGGAGTTTGCATGTTCTCCCCGTGCATGCGTGGGTTTCCTCCGGGTACTCCGGTTTCCTCCCACAGACCAAAAACATGCACGTTAGGCTGATTGGTGACTCTAAATTGACCCTAGGTGTGAGTGTGAGAGTGGATGGTTGTTTGGTGTGAGTGAGACAGGTCCCTCTTGTAAATGACTCAACGAGGCTAGCCTGTATAAATAAAGGTTGAATTAATGAATGAATGAACGTACAGTACTGTATTTTACCAAGCACTTAGCCTATCCTAACACATTACCCTACATAATTATCAAAAAACACATACAGTACATTCAGAGCCATAATGAAGGGACAAAAGAGTTAATGTCTTACAGGTAGCTGGTGAATTCTTTCTCTGTCTGTTAGCATGTTAGCTCATGCACCTCGGAGCTCCTGCAGCTTCACATGGTCCACAGCATTTTCAGCAAGGTCTGTTAGCATGTTAGCTCATGGCTCAGCTGTAGCCTCTCTGCCTCGTAAACCTCTGCTCCAAACAATAAGGTCTTCTGCACTTTTCCACGCGTGTTCCAGATGTCCAGAGTTTTACAGTAAGGTCTGTTAGCATAATAGCCCCTCCTAACCTCCTCTGCTCCGGTCAGCCTGTCCAAACAATGAGGTCTGTTTCCACTGACTGCGTCAGCTACTCTCCCCCCTCCCTCCTGTAAATTTCCTCTGAGTTTTGGTACCATATTTTTTGGTGTAATGGCACATAAACCACGTAACTCGAACAATGCTTTTCAATGGGAGGGTGTTCGTAACCGCGAAACGTTGTAAGTCGAGGCCGTCGTAACCCGAGAACTACCTGTGTGTATTTATATATATGTCACCCATGTTCTTAAAAAAAATATGCACCAGCACACTTCTGCATTCCTCAGGGGAGTTTCTCACCCTCAAATATGCCATTGAATGTTTGTGTCAAAAACCTCACTGCCATCTCTCGAAGACATTTCTTAACCTCCATTGGTATGTCATCAGGTCCAACTGCCTTTGTTTTCTTCATATTTTTTCAGCACATTCCAAACTACACTCTCACTAATCTCTCCCACTTCCTGATCCACAGTTTCCCTGACCACCACTATTGTTTATCTTTCAATTGCTTCATTCACCAGCTCCTCACAGTACTACTTCCATCTTCCCATCATGGTCTCTTCACTTGTTTGAACATTGCCATTCCCATATTTAATAAGCCTAACCTGCTGCACATCTTTTCAGTGTCATTTGTTTCTATTGCTCTGTGGCACAAGTCCTTCTCGCCCTCTTTAGTGCCCAGCTTCCCATCCAACTCATCATGTGCCTTCTGGTTTGCCATTGCCACCTCTATCTTTGCTTTACATGTCATATCCTTATATTCCTGTCTCCTCTTTTCAATCATCTCACTGTCACTGTTATATTTATTCTTGGCTAGCCTCTTTCTCTGAATAGATTCCTGCACTTCACCATCCCACCACCAGGACTCCTTATCTTCCATTCTCTGTCCAGATGACACACCAAATGCCTTCCTACCTTTCTCTCTAATTATTGTTGCTGTAGTGTCCCATCCATCCATCCATCTTCTTCCGCTTATCCGGGGTCGGGTCGCGGGGGTAGCAGCCTAAGTAGGGAGGCCCAGACTTCCCTCTCCCCAGCCACTTGGAGCAGTTCCTCCGGGGGAATCCCAAGGCGTTCCCAGGCCAGCCGAGAAACATAGTCCCTCCAGCGCGTCCTGGGTCTTCCTCTGGGTCTCCTCCCGGTGGGACGTGCCCGGAACACCTCACCAGGGAGGCGTCCAGGAGGCATCCTAACCAGATGCCCGAGCCACCTCAACTGGCTCCTCTCGATGTGGAGAAGCAGCGGCTCTACTCCGAGTCCCTCCCGGATGACTGAGCTTCTCACCCTATCTCTAAGGGAGAGTCCAGCCACCCTGCGGAGAAAACTCATTTCAGCCGCTTGTATCCGAGATCTTGTTCTTTCGGTCATAACCCAAAGCTCATGACCATAGATGAGGGTGGGAACGTAGATCGATCGGTAAATTGAGAGCTTTGCCTTTTGACTCAGCTCTCTCTTCACCACGACAGACCGGTACAGCGCCCGCTTCACTGCGGACGCTGCACCTATCCGCCTATCGATCTCACGCTCCAGTTTTCCCTCATTCGTGAACAAGATCCCGAGATACTTAAACTCCTCCACTTGGGGCAGGACCTCCTCCCCGACCCGGAGAGGGCATGCTACCCTTTTCCGGCTCAAGACCATGGCCTCGGATTTGGAGGAACTGATCCTCATCCCGGCCGCATCACACTCGGCTGCAAACCGCTCCAGTGAAAGTTGTAAATCACGAACTGATGAAGCCAGTAGGACCACATCATCTGCAAAAAACAGAGAAGCGATTCTAAGGTCACCAAAACGGATCCTCTCAACACCTTGGCTGCGCCTAGAAATTCTGTCCATAAAAGTTATGAACAGAATCGGTGACAAAGGGCAACCTTGGCGGAGTCCAACTCTCACCGGAAACGAGCCTGACTTACTGCCGGCAATGCGGACCAAGCTCTGACACCGGTCGTACAGGGACCTAACAGCCCATATCAATGGGCCTGGTACCCCATACTCCCGGAGTACCCCCACAGAACCCCCCGAGGGACGCGGTCGAATGCCTTTTCCAAGTCTACAAAGCACATGTAAACTGGTTGGGCAAACTCCCACGCACCCTCCAGGACCCTGTTGAGGGTGTAGAGCTGGTCTAGTGTTCCACGACCAGGACGAAAACCACACTGCTCCTCCTGAATCCGAGGTTCGACTATCCGACGGACCCTCCTCTCCAGAACCCCTGAATAGACCTTACCAGGGAGGCTTAAGAGTGTGATCCCCCTATAGTTGGAACACACCCTACGGTCCCCCTTTTTGAATAGGGGAACCACCACCCCAGTCTGCCAATCCAAGGGAACTGCCCCCGATGTCCACGCGATATTGCAGAGTCGCGTAAGCCAACACAACCCTACAACATCCAGAGCCCTAAGGAACTCCGGGCGAATCTCATCCACCCCCGGAGCCTTGCCACCGCGGAGCTTTTTAACCACCTCGGCGACCTCAGCACCAGAGATCGGAGAACCCGACCCAAAGTCCCCAGGCTCTGCTTCCTCAGTGGAAGACGTGCCAGTAGGATTGAGGAGGTCTTCGAAGTATTCCGCCCACCGACTCACAACATCCCGAGTTGAGGTCAGCAGCACGCCACCTCCACCATAAATGGTGTTGGTCTCGTACCTCTTTCCCCCCCTGAGACGCCGGATGGTGGACCAGAATCGCCTCGAAGCCGTACGGAAGTCATTCTCCATGGCCTCTCCGAACTCCTCCCACGCCCGAGTTTTTGCCTCAGCAACCACCCGAGCCGCATGCCGCTTGGACTGCCGGTACCTATCAGCTGCTTCCGGGGTCCCACAAGCCAAAAAGGCCCAATAGGACTCCTTCTTCAGCCTGACAGCATCCCTCACTGCCGGTGTCCACCACCGGGTTCGAGGGTTGCCACCTCGACAGGCACCAACAACCTTGCGGCCACAGCTCCGATAAGCTGCCTCGACAATAGAGGCGCGGAACACGGCCCACTCGGACTCCATGTCCCCCGCCTCCCTCGGAACGTGTTCAAAGCTCTCCCGGAGGTGGGAGTTAAAGCTCCGTCTTACGGGAGACTCTGCCAGACGTTCCCAGCAGACCCTCACGATACGTTTGGGTCTGCCAGGTCTGACCGGCATCCTCCCCCACCCTGTAGTGTCCCAGTCATTCAGAAATAATGTCATATTACCCAGAGATTTTAACAGCTCATCTCTCAATTTCCCACAACACAATTCTTTTTTTTCTTTCTTCAGCTTCCACAATTTGGTCTTCTTCTCTGATTTATTTATTTTTCTTTGCTTTTCAACAACAGTCATTCTACACTCAAATGCCTGATGCTGTCTGGCCAAACTCTCCCCTGCATCAACTTTACAGTCCCCAATCTCACTCAGGTTTCCTCTTCTACACAGAATGTAGTCGACCCACACTGTCTACTTTCCTTCACTCTTATTGGTCACTCATAATCCCCAGTGGGTAAATTAATTATCTGCATTTTTTCCAATTGCATATGTGAGCACTGACCCCACATATGAAGCAGTGGGCTGCCATCTAAGGTGCCTGGGAAGCAGCTTGGGGGAGGGAGAGGGGTTTAAGTGCCTTGCTCATTGCCAGATTGGGGCACATGAGGGTGGAGTAGGTGTGGGTGTTTCACCTTAATGTTCCTCCCTCCTTTGTAAATAAGAGTTGACAGCCATATCCATTATCTTGTCAAAATCCACCAACATCTGTTCTTCCTGGTTTCTTTCCTTTATACCAAACTTACCCATCACTTCCTCATCCACTCTGTTTCCTCCAACAACATGTCCATTCAGGTCTGCTCCGACTACCACTCTCTCCTCAATATCTTCTATCACTTCAATCCGATTCTTCCTAAATTATCTTTCTCCTTTTTGACACATCCAACCTGTGGAGCATAACCACTGAGAATGTTTAGCATCAGATCGTTCTACTTCTACCTTCAGGCACGTCACCCTATCTATTCATTCATGCATTCTTGACTTTCCTCTTCTCCCTCTGTCTCCAGACTCTTTTCATCTCTACTACATTATGTGTCAACTCCTCCTTCAGGACCACCCCTACTCCATTTATCTGTATATTCAGATCATGGTAAAACTGTTTAAACCCTGCTCCAATGCAGCGGTGGGATGTAACTAAGTAGAAGTAAAGGTAGTCCTTGACTTACGACGTATATCCATTCCTACGCAGTGTTGTAAACCGATTTTCGACATAAGTCAGAGTCAGAGAGTCTTTATTGTCATTTGCACCGCATGTGGTACATGTGATGAAAACGAGATTATGTACACAGGGTCCCAGTTACATCCAACAACAAATGCAAGAGAAAAGAAAAGAAAAAGAACAGTAATAACATCTAGGATTAACTAAGAAAAACATCAACTAGTAATACACTAAGCCCTAATGTAGTAGAAAAACATCATTATAAACAGCAGCACGAACATGAGTCTGTATGAGCAGATGGTCACAGATGAACACAGCAACAAGAAAACAGATCAGCATCAGCATGATGTGATATTTTGCAGTGTTTATTCTTATTATTTATTTATTCATGAGTCTAACAGCCTCAGGGTAGAAGCTGTTCCTCAGTCTAGTGGTTCTACATTTGATGCTCCTCAACCTCCGTCCTGAGGGGAGTGGGGCAAAGAGTGAGTGTGCTGGGTGAGTGAGGTCTTTCATGATGCAGGTGGCTCTTTTCCTGCATCTGGAGGTGTAAATGTCTGTGATGGTGGGGAGACTGACTCCAACAGACTTCTGTGCAGCCTTCACCACTCTCTGTAGAGCTTTCCTCTCTGCAACTGTGCAGCCTCCATGCCACACATTGATGCTGGAGCACAGGATGCTCTCCACTGCACACCTGTAGAAGGAGGTGAGAACTGGGCTGCTCAGACCAGCTCGTCTCAGCCGTCTGAGGAAGTAGAGTCTCTGATGACCTTTCTTGATCAGGCTGGTGGTGTTGTTGCTCCAGCTGAGGTTATCATTCAAGTGTACACCCAAGTATTTGTAGCTGGAGACCACTTCCACCGCAGATCCACCTATGTTCAGTGGGGCGTGGGTGTGTTTGTTCCTTCTGAAGTCCACAATCATCTCCTTTGTCTTCTTCACATTCATGTGAAGATTATTCTCTTTGCACCAGCTCTCCAGGTGTTCCACCTCCTGTCTGTAGCTGGACTCATCATTGTTTGTGATGCATCCCACCACCGCTGTATCATCTGCAAACTTAACAATATGACAGCCTGGATGTGTGGCTGTACAATCATATGTGAGCAGAGTGAACAGAAGAGGGCTCAGCACACATCCTTGAGGAGAGCCAGTGCTGAGGGTAATGGTGGAGGAGGAGAAGTTGTGGATCTTCACGGACTGTGGTCTGTTTGTTAAGAAGTCTAAGACCCAGTTACAAACGGAGGGGCTTAGTCCAAGTGTGGATAGTTTGTCTATCAGAGTTTGGGGGATCATGGTGTTGAAGGCAGATGTGAAGTCCACAAAGAGCATGCGCACGTATGAGTCCTTCTGATCCAGGTGGGTGAGAGCAGTGTGGACCAAAGAGGAGATTGCGTCCTCTGTTGATCGGTTCTCGCGGTATGCATATTGAAATAAGTCAGAATATATGCACATACTGCACCATATACATGTACAATACTGTATTACCAAGCACATAGCCTATACTAACACAGTACCCTACATAATTATCAAAAACACACAAGTTTGGAGCCATAATGAAGTGCAAAAAGAGTTAATGGCCTACTTGGATGTTGGTGACGCCGTACTCCTCGGTCCATCCTCGGTATTCCGTTTATGACGTAAAACCGCCATCCACCTCGGTCCTGAGCGTTTACAGTAAGGCCTCCACCTGTACTTTTCCACTGCTGCGCCGCTGGTTCTGTCGGTCCACCTCGGTCCAGAGCATTTACAGTACGTAACATATTCCTCCGCCTCTGTATCACTCCGCCTCTGTATCCCTCCGCCTCTGTATCCCTCCGCCACTGCACCGCGTACAGTACAATACTATATTCTTCCGCCGCAGCAGCCGCTGTGTAACTCGAAAAAAGGCTGTTCATAGTAAATGGGAGATGCGTCGTAACCACAGAATGTCGTAACTCTAGACTGTTGTAACCAGAGGACTACATGTACTTTGTTACTGTACTTAAATACATTTTTTCATGTATTTGCACTTTACTTAAGTAGAGTTAAATGTGAGTACTGTATACTTTTACTCCACTACATTTCACATAACGTATCTGTACTTTTTACTACATTTCTATAATGCGTTGAGTTACAAGTTACATCCATGTTTCATTTTTTTGTTTGTTTGTTTTGTTTGTTAGTTAGAAAGTAACCAATGTTGAGAGGGGGGTTGGTCCATTGAATCACATTAATGTGGGCAGGTAAAGTTAAACCTACATTCAAGTATCCATCCATCCATCCATCCATCCATCCATTCTCTTCTGCTTATCCGAGGTTGGGTCGCCTTCAAGTCTTCAAGTAGAGCTGGGCCAATTACCTTTTCTCTAGTACTGTATAAACGTCATTGAGCTGTGAGCACCCACAGCACCGCTAACACACCCAAAATAGATTCCACCACAGAAAGTCAGCCAGATGATAGGTGCCGCCATGGCCTTTTTGAAAGACTATTCAGTACGGAAGGACAGATGATTGAAATTCTGTTCATTACAACAGGACATATTATCTTTCCCAAAAAAGCCGGACTGGACTCAAATAACTTTGAAAAACTTCTTCTGAACTTGAACATAAATCCTTGCTCCAATATTAAAATAGGTCAGTTCATGGGATGTTAGAAGACAAGAGATGTCTCCAAATGGCTAGACATCTGGGTCAAAGTTTTGAAAATGGTGTCAGAAAGTTCAAATATTCTTCACTATTGATCCATTACAAGGTTGACTAGACAGTATTTTAAGTAGTTGATGACAAACTGGAGTTGAAATGTCATTGGTAATTATCAGTGCCTTTTCCTTTGTTAGGTGGGCCTAATGCCCCCTTTTTTCAGGCAGACAACTTTTACTTAAATGTGTTTACGGCAGTTAAAATGACACTTTGGTTTTGCTTTGTGGTAAATAAAAAATGTTCAAAGGTACATTAATTATTGTTTCTTGTTTTGCTTAATGCCATTTAACTATGCATGTCATCCCTGAAATTCGGACTCACAGAATCACAATGCCAAGTGTGAATGGTGTCACAGGGTAAACACGATAAAAACAAGTATTATCTGCAGCATTGTTCATTAAAATGGCACAACACTATTAAAGCATTACAGAAAAGATGCACATGATAGGCACACAATGATGTTGTAGACCATAGCATAAAGAACTTTTACTTTTAATACTTTTGTTTTTTTAAAGCAACTAATTATTTACTTTTACTAAAAAAAAGTGGTACTTCTACTTTTACTAGAGTACATTTTTGTCTGTTTGGTTGTACTTTTACTTAAGTACAGTGCCTGACTACTTTCTCCACCACTGCTTCAATGCTGCAAGCCTTACTGCCCTTTCACTTGGTCTTTTAATCACATAAAACATCTACCTTCCTTCTCTGCATCATGTCATCCAGCTCTCAAATTTTGCCTGTAATTTTTCCTTCATTTGGAGTTGCCACCTTCATTCATACATTCTTGACTTTCCTCTTCTCCCTCAGATATGTTTACTTCAACATGGTATTTGACTAACAGTAGCACAATTTATGCTGGCACCCTGTTTGTCAACAGCACTGGTGGTGGTGGTTGTTGTTCACTTCGATGAACTTGCATATTCGTTTTGGCTGAAATGTTTTACGTCACGCCCTTCCTGACACAATTCTCACCATTTACCCAGGCTTGGGACTCACACAAGACATGACCCTGTGCCTAAAAACACATACATTTTGATAAATAGCACACATGACTTTTGAACACTGAATGAATTATAAACCAATTTATATTGAAGCCCTTGCTGTGCTTATTACCAAAATACATACTAGAATATACTTTGTATATGATTGTTTATTATGCTATGAATTGGTTACTGAATGGGAAAGGGTTGCATGAACTTGTATTTCACTTTATTTTACAAATAGGTTGTTCAGTTCCTTTAAGTCATGGTGGGACAGCTGAAGGTATAACAATGTTGTATTTTTGCCAGTTCCATTCAAATAATCACCTAATACAGTACAACGTAATGGGTGCATGTTTGAATCGGTTATACCTCACGGTGGCGCAATATACCTGTCTTGTGCTATTTGGATTTTGCTCGCATTTGGTGTGGCCATATTTGTGTGCGTCAGTCTCACAGCAGATGACCAAACAGTGAGGATCGAAAAGCATTCCGTCCTAAGATCGTGAAATAGGCTATTACTTTCAGTTTCATTTTTGCACTCAACCTGGATGTATCGCTTTAATGATGGATTCTAAAACCGTCATTATACAGACGTGTGGGTTTTGTTTTGTCCTTTGTTGGTTCCACGTCGCATATGGAGACCTGAGCTATTCTTCCCCGGAGGAGATGAAACCAGGATCAGTGATTGGAAACGTTGCCAAAGATCTGGGGCTGCAGACGGGCGCGTTGTCTCACAGAAAGCCGCGCGTTGACACCGACGGAACCGACAAACGTTTCTGTGATGTGGACCTGAAGAACGGAGAGCTGATTGTGGCCGACAGGATGGACCGAGAGGGGCTTTGTGGAGAAAAGGCTTCGTGCATCTTAACACAGGAGCTCGTGCTGCAGAATCCTCTGGAGCTGCACCGCATCACTCTTCATATTCAGGATATTAATGATAACTCGCCGGAATTTAAAGAACAGGTGATCCGTTTTGAAATTCAGGAATCAGCAGTGAGAGGAGCGCGCTTTGTGATGGAGGAGGCGCACGATGCGGATGTGGGACAGAATTCCGTTCAGCATTACACCCTAGAAAAGAATGAACATTTTATTTTGGCTGCAGATGGAAACAAATTAGAGCTCGTTCTTGATAAGGAGTTGGATCGTGAAAAACGAGATGAAATGAACTTGACACTAACTGCTCTAGACGGTGGATCTCCTCAGAGATCAGGTACTGCAGTTATCCATGTCTCTGTGCTGGATGCTAATGATAACGCCCCAGTGTTCAGTCAGGCTGTTTATGAAGCCAGTCTGCCTGAAAACTCTCCTTTAGACACTGTGGTGGTTACTGTCAGTGCTGCTGATGCAGATGAAGGAGTGAATGGAGATGTAAGTTATGACTTTGGTCATGTATCTGAAGAAATAATGAAAATATTTAGTATTGACAGTAAAAAAGGAGAAATACGAATAATTGGTGGTGTTGATTATGAAATTGCAACATCATATGAAATACGAGTAAAAGCAAAGGATGGGCTGGGGCTGTCATCTTACGCTAAAGTTAAAATTTATGTCACAGATGTGAATGACAACACCCCTGTTATCAATCTGAAGTCACTGACCAATCCAATCCCAGAAAATATCCCACCTGGTACAGAGGTGGGCATCATTAACGTGCAGACAGAGACTCTGAGAAGAACCGACAGGTGCGCTGCTCCATCCAGCAAAACGTGCCTTTTAAGTTGGTTCCTTCTATTAAAAACTATTATTCTGTGGTGAGCACAGGACAACTGGACCGTGAACTAGTGTCTGATTACAACATTACAATCAGCGCCACTGACGAGGGCTCTCCACCTCTGTCCTCCTCTAAAACTGTTCACTTATCTGTAGCTGACATCAACGACAACCCACCTGTGTTTGAGGAACAGTCCTACAGCGCATATGTGAGTGAAAATAACAAAGCTGGCTCCACTTTATGTTCCGTTAGTGCTCGAGACCCCGACTGGAGACAAAACGGTACAGTGATTTATTCTCTGTTAGCTGGTGAGGTGAACGGAGCCCCGGTGTCCTCCTATGTGTCTGTTAACGGAGACACGGGGCTGATCCACGCTGTCAGGTCCTTTGATTATGAACACCTGAGGAGTTTTAAAGTGCACGTGATGGCCAGAGACAACGGTTCTCCTCCGCTCAGCAGCAACGTGAGCGTCAGTGTGTTCATCTCGGATGTGAACGACAACTGTCCTCAGATCCTGTACCCCGCCCCGGAGGGCAGCTCCTTCATGACCGAGCTGGTCCCCAAAGCTGCACACGGAGGCTCTCTGGTGTCCAAAGTGATCGCGGTGGACGTAGACTCTGGACAGAACGCCTGGCTGTCCTATCATATAGTCAAATCCACTGATCCGGGACTTTTCACTATTGGACTGCACAGCGGAGAGATCAGGACCCAGCGGGACATTTCTGAATCTGACAGCATGAAACAGAACCTGATTGTGTCAGTGAAAGATAACGGACAGCCCTCTCTGTCTGCCACGTGCACCATGTATTTACTGATTTCTGATAACTTGGCTGAGGTGCCAGAACTCAAAGATATTTCTTATGAGGAGAAGAACTCCAAACTGACCTCTTATCTGATCATCGCACTGGTTTGTGTGTCCACCTTCTTCCTCACCTTCATCATCATCATCCTGGGTGTGAGGTTCTGTCGCAGGAGAAAGCCCAGACTGTTGTTTGATGGAGCAGTTGCCATCCCCGGTGCTTATCTCCCTCCTAATTATGCAGATGTTGACGGCACAGGAACTTTACACAGCTCCTACAATTATGACGCGTACCTGACAACAGGATCTAGAACCAGTGACTTTAAGTTTGTCTCATCTTACAATGACAACACGCTGCCTGCTGACCACACTCTGAACAAGAGTCCAGCTGAGTTTGATGATGTGTTTGGAAGCAGTGATAGTTCTCCTGAGGTAGGCCCATTTCTCCTAAATTGTGTGTTAAACGTTTATCTTGATTGTATATTGATTAACTTTTTTATGTCTGTTTTATGAGTAACAGAAGACCCACAGTACATAGCTGTTTCTGCCCACGTCTCTCTCCCATCGTGCAAATGTGTTTTAGGTATAATTATATTAGGTTATATTAATTTACGTCTTCATTCCACATTTTTCATCTATATAATTCAGACATAATTTTTTGTTGTTGTTATTGTTGTTTGTATTATTGACGGGGCAGCAAGATGGCGAAACTGGCAGAGCCGCTGCCTCCCAGTCAGAAGGTTGCTCTGGTTCATATCCCGGTCCCTTTCTGGGTGGAGTTTGAATTTTCTCTCAGTTCATTCCTGGGTTTTCTCTGGGTACTCCGGTTTCCTCAACATGCATATTAGGCTGATTGGTAACTTTGAGTTATCCCTACATTTGAGTGAAAGAGTTCATGGTTGTTTGTCTCCTTTGCCTCTATGTGTCCCTGTGACGGACTGGATACCTGTTCAGGGTGTATCCCACTTCTTGCAAAGTGTTGGATGGATATGGGCACCAGTGATCCCCGCAAACCATTAAGAAAGATGCGGGTAAAGATAATGCGTGGATGGATGGATTATTATTAATGTAAATAGAAATCTACACTTAAAGTCAATTAGAAGTTATGTTTTTTTTAAATTATTTTGAGAACTGAATGACTCCTCAAGTGTAGACATTGTTCTTCTATCTTTTATATAGAACTAATTTTCAATTGTTTTACTATCTTGCGGTTGAGATTTTTGTGTGTATTTGTAACAAAAAGATAATTCATTCATTCATTCAACCTTTATTTAGTCAGGTAAATCTTTTGAACCTCATGGGCTCATTTACGAAAGCGACCTGCTAAAACTAAAGAACAATGAACAGCAATGGTAGAATTTCCTTAAACAATAAACAATAAACAAACAATAAACAATAGAAAACAAAAGAGAGAGAAAAAAAAATATATATATATATATATATATATATATATATATATATATATATATACATATATATATACATATATATATATATATATTATTTTTTTTTTTTTTTAAACAAAGTATCAAAAAAACTAGCAAAACATTATAAGGTATATGTATAAAATCAAAGACAGGAACAAATCTGCATTGGTTTTTGCCAGGATTCCAACAGATTCTGAATCAATCAATCAATCAATCAATCAATCAATCCATTTTATTTATAAAGCACCCTTCATACTAAAAGCAGCTCAAAGTGCTGTACAGAATTATAAAACAATAAACTCACAAAATTAAAGCAAACGACACACACAAAATAAATAAAATCAATCAATCAAATTAAATACAGTAGTATGGAAAATGTATAGAGTGAACAGAGATGAACCAGTTCAGGAAATGCAGTTAAAAAGATGGGTCTTGAGCCTGCTCTTAAAAACAACAACATTCTCTGCAGCCCTCAGGTTCTCCGGCAGACTATTCCACAGACGGGGGCCATAGTACTGGAAAGAAGCCTCACCGTAAGTGTGAGTTCTGACTTTTGGAACTGTTAGTAGTCCAGTACCAGAGGACCTTAATGTTCGCGGGGGTTCATAGGGCAATAGCAGCTCTGCAAGATAAGATGGTGCGAGACCATTGAGACATTTAAAAACCACTAAAAGAATCTTAAAATCAATCCTGAGGCGCACAGGGAGCCAATGCAATGATTTTAAAACAGGTGTAATATGAGCCTGCCTTCTGGTCTTGGTTAGCACACGAGCAGCAGAGTTTTGTAACAGCTGAAGGCTGGACAAATTTTTCTTAGGGAGACCAGAAAGCAGTGAATTACAGTAGTCTAAACGACTAGAAATAAAAGCATGCATCAAAGTCTCAGTATTGGTCAGAGAAAGAAGAGGGCGGACTCTGGCTATATTTTTTAGATGATAAAATCCTGTTTTGACTATTTGTTTAATATGAGGAATAAAAGTAAGCTCAGAGTCAAAAATAACTCCCAGGCTTCTTACTTTTTTAGAAGGTTGTAAAGACAGAGATTGTAATCTCTGAATTGTATTTTCTTTTTGAACCTCAGGTCCAATGATTAAAACTTCTGTTTTGTCCTGGTTTAGCTGGAGAAAGTTCTGTGCCATCCAGGACTTTATGTCTGTAATGCAATTAAAAAGTGCAGTGATTGGCCGGGGGTCATCATGAGATAATGAGATGTATAGCTGTGTGTCATCAGCATAACTATGGAAACTTATCCCATGGCTCCTGATGACTCCACCAAGCGGCAGCATGTACAAATTAAAAAGTAGGGGGCCTAAAATAGAGCCTTGGGGTACACCATAGTTAGCTTCATGGATCTGTGAGGAGCATGTAAATGAAAACCATTTAGAGAAGTCAAGTTCGAGAGCTTCAGATCTTTTTGTAAGATATTCCATGAAGCAGGAGCGGAGTAGGAGAAGGCCCTTTTTCCAAGTTCAGTCCTCACTGACGGAACACTGCAGGTAATCATGTCCTGAGAGCGCACGCTGTAGCTGCACTCACGCAAAGACATGTAGGAGGAGATGTATGAGGGCAGCAGACCAAGAAGTGATTTGAAGATGAAAATGTACCAGTGGAAGAGTCTGCGTGAGGTTAATGATGTCCAGTTAACCAGTGAATACAGGGTGCAGTGGTGGGTACGATAATCACAACCAGTTATGAATCTTAGTGCACCATGATAGACAACATCCAACATCCGCAGGGTGCTTGTAGGAGCATTCATGTAGAGAATGTCACCGTAATCAATGGAGGGAAGGAAAGTCACAGATACAAGGCGTTTCCTAACATTCAGTGATAGACATGATCTGTTTCTGAAAAAGAAACCCAGTTTAACTTTCAGTTTCTTCACTAGGTTTTCCACGTGGAGTTTAAAAGAGAGATGTGAATCGATCAGGATACCCAGATATTTATAGGAATCAACAAACTCAATAGGGACACCATTTGAAGATAAAATCAGAGGAGGATCTGCTGGAACCGCCTTCCTATTTGAAAAAAACATCCCTTTTGTTTTATCAGCATTTAGGACAAGTTTGAGACGGAACAAATCTGACTGGATGATGTCAAAAGCGGATTGCAGTAACTGGAAAGCCTTAGCTACTGTTTTAGCTCGGCAATAAACAACTGTATCATCAGCATAGAAATGTAAGGATGCATCAGGGATGCAGTGACCTACATTAGCTATGTAGATTGTAAAGAGAGTGGGTCCTAAAACTGAGCCTTGTGGTACACCATTTTT
This sequence comes from Garcialebias charrua, assembly GCA_038048925.1. NCBI lineage: Eukaryota > Metazoa > Chordata > Actinopteri > Cyprinodontiformes > Rivulidae > Garcialebias > Garcialebias charrua. Next base: position 84,455 of record JBBPBX010001683.1, on the reverse strand, counting down.
AACTGTTAAATAGCTGGAAAAAGTACCGTTATGTTGAACACATTGCCTCCGATTGGAAAGATAGTTAGAAAACCAACCGATGGTGTGATCAGAGAAACCGATTTCTGAGAGCTTATGACACAGGATGTTATGATCCACAGTGTCAAAAGCTTTAGACAGGTCTAAGAAAAGTGCAGCACAATAGTCCTTAGCATCCAATGCTTCAACAACATCATTCAGAACCTTCAGAGAAGCAGTTGTTGTGCTGTGTTTTTTCCTGAAACCAGATTGATGAAGAGGTAAGATGTTAAATGAGTCCAGATAGTTTTTGATAATCTTGATTGTGTTGCTTATATCATTGTCCTAGAAACGGAATCACTTATGTTCAGTATCTTTATTTTGAACCTAATTATTCACACTTTTTTGGTAAATTTATTCTACATTTACCCTGTCTTGGTCATCTTTATTTGCCATTCTGTCCAAAATCTTTGATTTTTCAAAGATTTTGGACATACCTTTAGTCCCCCCCCCCACACACACACATGGGGAGGGGGGGGGCATGTTTGTAGGTAGACTGCATTCTTTTTAGATGAGGGGGGCCTGAGGGAGATGGGGGACAATATGGTTGTGGCAGGGGAGAGCGTGACCTGACAGCATCAGTTGTTTGGGTGAATGTCGTTGTCAAGAAGAGAAAAAGAGAAACATAAGACGGCTGTGGCTGAGTGGTTAGAGCAGTCTTCCTCCAATCAAAGAGTTGGGGTTTTGAATCCTCCAGCAGTCACATGCTGAAATGTCCCTGGGCAAGACACTTAACCCCTCGTTGCTTCCGATGTGTGTCCCATCAGTGTATGAATGTGATGAATTAATGATTAGTCTATTTAGAATGATTTGTTCAATTAGCTTTGTAGAGATCTAGAGTTCTGTATGAATGGGTAAATGACAGCACAGATTGTAGTTTAAAGCGCTTGGAGTATCTCGATAAGATAGAAAGATATTATAAAAGTACGGTCAATTCACCAAATGGTGGAAATTGATGAAGAAAGAATGTTGTGACAAGTACAGAGAGGAGCTGTCACATCAGTTGTTGAAAAACTAGATAAAGTCAGAGAGGCCAGACTGAGATGGTTTGCACATGTGAAAGTACAGTGGGTATATTGGTAGAGGGATATTAGAAATGCAGGTTCCAGGCAGAAGACCATGAGAAAAGCCACACAGGAGAAGACATGACTTGGGTTTATTTGTAGTGAGGACAGAGGATGCAGAGGACAGAAAGAGCTGGAGGATGATAATAATAATAATAATAATAATAATAAACTTTATTTGTGTAGCACCTTCCTACAATGCCTTGCATTGACCAAGGTGCTTAACAGGATAGAAAATATAGAAACTGGTACAATAAATGAGTGAACATAAAAACACAGCAGCAATAAAAGGAGGCAGTGGAAATAAAAATACTAAATTAAAAGACCAAAAGTAATAAAAGTTACTTACTGAAAGCTTTTTTGAACAAGTGAGTCTTCAGTCTGGTTTTGAACAGAGTCAGATCAGAGGTGGCACGCAGCTCAAAGGGGAGACTAGTCCAGGCTTTTGGGCCGGCAACAGAAAAGGACCGGTCTCCCCATTGTTTGTACCTCGAGCGAGGCACCTCCAGCAGGTGTTGACTGGCAGATCATTAAGCTCTGCTGGGCTGATGGACTTTCACAAGTTCAGAGATGTAGAGAGGTGCGAGTCCATTCAGAGCTTTAAAAACACACAGCAGCAACTTGAACTGTATCCTGAACTGAACCGGGAGCCAGTGTAAAGAGGACAGGACAGGAGTGATGTATTCATATGTTTGTGTGTTGGTCAAGAAGCAGGTGGCATAATTCTGTACAAGTTGTAAACGGGAGATAGAAGATGGATTAATTCCAACAAATAAAGCATTACAATAATCAAGTCTTGAGCTCTTAAAGGCATGGATGGCTTTCTCCAGATCAGTACGGCTAAGGAGTGCCTTTACTTTAGAGAGCAGACAGAGCTGAACGAAGCTGGTTTTGACAACAGAACTGATCTGTTTACCTAGCTTTAAGTTGGAGTCAAGCTCCACTCCAACCTGGTTGACTTGATGACTCACTGTGGTGACCCCTGTGAGGGAATACATAGTTAAAAAAAGAAGATGATTCTGTCTCTTTGCTTTCTTTTTTAATATAAAATGCATGTCAAATTTTTATTTCACCATAATTCCCAGTTAAGCATTGCTGTCTGATCAGAGTACCCCCATAGTTCCTGAGATTTAATCTAAATATCTGGCCCTCAGGAGATTGCTTCACATGTCACTATAACTTAAGCAGGTCCAACCTAAGCTTACCCATTAAGTGAAATGAATATAATTGTGTCTCATTAACTACTGTATGAATGTGATTGCATCAAACAAAATGAAGATGGTTTAACAATACTTGACAGATTATCATGTAAAGTATTTAACCAAGAATTATACATTTAGTCTGTGACGTAGTATCAATATGAGCGTTTTCTACATGTGTAAACTATATTAATGATGATTTTTACTAGAAATTATGTTTGTATGCATAGCTTTATTTAGCTGAAGTCAATAGTATAACTTTAGTTATCTGCATTGCTGATTTCAGTTTTATATGTTTTTTTTTTATTAAACAGAATTAATACTTTTTACACCTTAAACTAAACACATGGGATGTTTTGTAACAGCTTTGAGGGAACCATACTTTTCAAGCAGTTTCCTCACTCTGACAGTAAATGTAGCACTGTTTTCCGTCATGTTGTCATATTTTCCACATTAAGATTCTTTTGAAATTTTGCCTGAACCGTTTTTGGATTAGTACACAAAATCTGCTCATCTGTTTAACAAATGCCACCCAGCAAACCCTATGTATTTATGTCCTGTACCACAAAATAAATGGACTATTTATATCCATGCTAGGAATTTTTTAACTAGTATTTAAGCATTTAGTTTAATAATAAATAACTGTATAATTCATAAAGATGCAGCACACTCATGATACTTTGTATAACTGGCATGACAAAAATTTCAATTTTAAATGAAAATTCACCTTCCTATAGATTTATGATTATTTATTTTATTTTATGAGGAGAAACTCATCTACAAGAGTTTCCTGGCAAAATCTGGCAACAAAACACATTTCATAAAACAAAACAAACCATAAAACATATTCCTTAAAATAGTGTACATACGTTTATGATGAACAATAATAATAATAATAATAATAATTTCAGAGAAAACCTAAAAACTTGATGTCTTTTTTCTCATTTTCTTATGTTTTTAATACGTTTAACAAAACAAATTCTTTCATTTTTAGACTAGAATGCAGTTGATGCCAGGTCGATGGGACAGCCAGAAGAAGTGCCTTCAAATGCAACAAATGCTTGGAAATCAGATGTCTTAGCCTGTGAATACGAGAACATTGTCAGTTTGTGTTTGTCTTTGTTTAAAACCAGTTTTATTCCATTTAAATTGCTCTGGACAATGTTGACTGATTGTAAAAGACAGAGTGCATTACTTGTTGTTGGATTAACACAATAATTAACTGTATCATCAGACCAAAAAAATAAAATGTTGAATGTGCTACAATATAAGTCAAATAATTAAAATAAATTTTAAAAAGTGCCATGCTTATGTCCTCCATTGCTTAAGGATTTGAATAGTGCATGTTTGTAGTTTTTAAGATGGAGATTTTTCTAGACTGGAACTGAACCTGGAATGCAAGAAAACATTGAAGTTTTTAGTACAAAATATTCAAGCGGGTTCAAGTTACATTGTGTTCACGGATGGAGATAGTTTAATGTGTATGTATTTATTCATGTCTGAGGTAGTGAAGAGTGACAAATCTTGGTGAGTTGAAAAAAGCTATTTAATTCATGCCCAGGCTGAGCCAGGAGGTGGCCAGTGGTGGTCTTGGCCCTCTTAAGATTAATCTTCATCAACCCCAATCATTTAAGTGAACTATACAGTACTTTTAAGCAATTTACAAGCATACAATTCTGAAATGATTGGGATGGCCAGTTTCCATTTGTGTGTATGGTGGTAGCCCTTTTAGATTTGTATATGGCAACCCAGTATTTGAAAGTGACTTTTCATTTGCCTAGATGCAGCAGCATACCAAAATAGAAGTCTGCACATTGTATATTTTTAAGTTCAGGAGAAGCTGATTAACATCTCAAAGGCTCAAGTGCCTCAAATACAGCCCCAAACCCCAAATGAGTAAAAAAAGGAGGCACCATGGACGTGTCTCTGTCTACCTGGTGTCTGTGTTCAAGTGCCCATCCTCCGACATCCTGGAGCTGGCGGGAAACACGGCTCGTGACAGAGGAAGGACAGGGATGATCCTCCGGAACCTACAGCTGGCTGTCCATGGTGATGAGGAGATTAGAAGGCTGCTGGGTGGAGTGGCCATTGCTCAGGGAGGAGTTATGCCCAGCATTCGGGTGGTCCTGCTGCCCAAGAGAGCCAAGAGGACCATCAGGTCAGGGTGGATGGATAAGTATCTGAGGACAGTTTCTTCAGATCTGCTGTGGGATGAACTGATGCGGGTGACCCTTTCTGCCCACAGCCATCAACGTCTATAATAACCTTTTTTTCTTATCCGCAGATAGGGAAATAAACGAACACACAGAAAATCAAAGAATGAAAAGTAAATTATATTAAAAAAATACTCTGAAACAAAAAGTTAAACTGAACTATTTTCAGTCTGAAAAGTGTTGTGGGTCAAGAAAATTGGATGTCACAGTGGGTTTTAGAAAATAAAGTCACTAAGCATCCGCCTATACGTCAACAGCTGAGTCAGGTTATCATGAAAGTCTATGGAGCACTTTGAGATCAATGTACAAAAAAATGAAGGTCAAGATTGTTTATTGTCATTCACAACACATGTGGTGCATGAGGGGAAACAAAACTGTGTACTTAAGGTCCCAGTTACCTTCAAAAATAGCAAAACATATAAAGTATAAAAACTAAATAAGGATTTAAGATGTATGCACAACAATAATAATGTAAAATATTATGGTGCGATAAACAGCAGCCTGAACATGAGTCTGTTGTGAGCAGATGGGTATGAATATAATAGATTTAGTGTAAGAAATCAGCAGCTTTGATAATCAGCAGCACAAAGTGACATGTCACCAATTAAGGTGACATTACAGTGATTTTCCTGGTTAGAGATTCATGAGTCCAACAACTTCAGGGTAGAAAATGTACCTCAGTCTAGTGGTTCTACACTTAATTCTCCACAACCTCCTGCCTGAGGGGAGCGGGGCAAAAAGTGTGTGTGCTGGCAGGGTGAGTGGAGTCCATTATGAAGGTGGCCCTCTTCCTGCATCTGGAGGTGAATATGTCTGTGATGGTGGGAGAGGCTGACTCCAACAGACTTCTATGCAGCCTTCACCACTCTCTGCGAAGCTTTTCTTTCTGCAGCTGTGCAGCCTCCATGCCACACGTTGATGCTGGAGCACAGGATACTCTCCACTGCACACCTGTATGATGTAAGAAAGAAGGACAACAAATCACCAAGTGTACTTTATTATTATTATTATTGTTATTATTATTATTACAAAGTACACTAAATCACATAACATCATTTATGACACTTTATGTGCACCATTCCCATATAGGTCAGGGCCATATTATAAATTAAGAAAATTCACATAAAACTCTTTCTTCACAATTTTTTTTTAATGTTCTTCTTTAACTCCATAGTCACCTCTGAATAACCATGTACTAATACTTTTTAGAATATGTGTAGTGACACATGTTGCAATAGAACAATAGTAGGCTAATAATAAACTGAAACACACACACACACACACACACACACACACACACACACACACAC
>JBBPBX010001683.1:21076-50013 GCA_038048925.1 Garcialebias charrua | reverse complement strand
TATATACATACATATATTTGTTTTTATTAATGAGATGCGTTCGTAACACCGAATCGCCGTAAGTCGAGGACTACCTGTATTTTAAAATAAAATCATTGACATTTTTGATATTTTAAAGCTCGATTTCATCTGCAGTGTGTCATATTCTTTACAGGACATTGATAATTTTACATTATACTAACACTACAAAGTGCTGAGTGAGGACTACTGGTAAATTATTATTTTTGTAATTAAATCCATAGTCTTAGTTGTTGCAGTGAAATATAAGAAGATAAACCAATGTCTTTAAGACCCTCCTTGGTTGTAGACACTACTGTACTTACTTCCTCACAAAGTGCAGCCGTAATAATTCAGACAAACAAATAGAACGTGATTCTCTTTTCTATTTGTTTCCAGCGCTTTATGTATAAATATTTATTTATGACCTTAGTTGAAACATTCACAAGGACTCTCCTACATTTAACACATGTATAAAACACACATTTATATTTCTGAGCCCTCTTGGTCTCTTGAGTGAATCTGCAGCCTCGTGGACGTCTTCAGGAAAAGGACTTTTGATTATTTGACTTGTTGCTTCCGCTCTACTGTTGGCTGACCTCTGGCGATGTCCAGACCCAGCAGGTCACCGCGATTTGTGGCGCAAGGTTTCCAAACATCCTCGAGCTAGCATGACTAAAGGCATATTTGAGATTTGTCTTGGACCAGATTCCAAGTTGTGCGGAGAACGAGGCGAGGCGAGAAGGGCCAAGGCGGATGTGCTCATCTCTGAACGGAGCGGCAGAACTTAACAAGAACTTTTATCATCGGAACATCTTCACGGGGCTGGGGGGGGCAGGATGGCGTTGCAGAGGTGAACGTTTTTAGTTGCACTTTGTAGCACTTTGAGATATTTGTTAATGAAAAGTGCGTTACAAATTAAATTCATTATTATTATTATTATTGGAACTGCTCTAACGTGGAATGAACCAATAAACACGACAGGACTGAGTAGATTCCCACCTGATTCCCAGCAGATCCCTGACAGATTGACGCCTGCAGAACAATGAGACGAGAGTGGAGACGGCTTCCTCTCAGTCCCCACTTGTCTGCGGGCGGACAACATCCCAATGCTACCCGTTCAGCAAGGTTGGTGTGTGGGGGGTGCTCTCAGAAAACTTTCCCAGCAATCCCATGAGGGAGGGGGAACACTATACCAGCAGCAACACTTAAAACATCTGCGTGCATGCGAGCAGGAGGCAGAGTTTTTCACACAGCGTGATCGTTTGTAACATTTTTACTTCTTGTCATCTGCCAGAGTTTCAAGTCCTTCCTTTCTGCGGCGTTGCCTTGCGGCCTTTGGAAAGAACACCGCCCGAGGTGGACTTTCAGATCCTGCACGAAAACGCCTCATTTATCCCACGTTAGCCTGTGGAGGATCTCTCATATCTGCATTTTCCTGAGTGGGGTGCATTTTCAGGTTGCTACTGATCAACCATGAGTAAAATATAATTAACCGTGTTTCCATCAAGGTTTCTTGATGCGCATTTTGAAGTATCGCGTCAGAAAAGGTGAATGGAAACGGCACGATTCGAATTAACTTCCTCTAATTCACAAAAAGTTGATACGCTCGCTTGAGGTGGTTTTGGGGTTTTTCGAAACAGAGCTGATGCGCAAAACGAGAGATGGAAACAGATTTGCCGACTCAGTTCTGACGTAGCGAACATTCACGTCATGTGACTGATCAGCTGTTTCCGCTGTAACATCGCTAAAACTAGTTGGCATGACAGAATAAATACAACTTGCCCGATAGCAACACATTCCTGAAATATTCTCTCCATTTTGCCGAGATGTGTGGTTCGGTTCCTGTTTTCAACCGCTACTTCCTGTTTACTGTAGACGTGCGTAACGCTGACGTCTGACGTAATGACGCTTTGCGTGGCCTGGTGGATTCGCTTCAAGCCAGTTGATGGAAACACTTCGGATTCGCATTAATTTTTATTTACATTTTTGCAAATTTTCAAAAATTCGCTCAAAATTCGAATTGAAAATAGATGGAAACACGGTTATTGTGACGCTGTGAACTGTTCAGTGACACGTTCAAATTTCAGGTCCTCTGCAGGATGCTAATAATTTGATTGACAGGTGGCAGCACGAAGGAAATAATATGTGACTTTGTGTCAAAACTTAAAAAACAGTATAAATTACAGGTAGTCCTCGTTTTACGACGGTCTTGAGTCACGACGTTTCGCGGTTACAACGCATCTGCCATAAAAATAAAAATAAATTGAAAAAAATTGAAAATTTATTTTGAAAAGCCGAGTTACGCAGTTTACGGCGTAAACGTAGCCGCGGAGGAATAGTGCTCTGTACTCTCTAAAAAAGTTAAGTCTGGTCCTCTGGACATTCAAAAAACAAAACAAAACAAAACAAAACTGTACTGTGAATGCGGTTTTACGTCGTAAACGAATGGAGAATACGGAGGAGGGATGTAGGAAACTGATTCACCAGCATACCAGTAGGAAATGAACTCTTTTTTTTACTTCATTATGGCTCCAAATGTATGTGTTTTTTGATAATTATGTAGGGTACTGTGTTAGGATAGGCTAAGTGCTTGATAAAATACTCATACTGTACGTATAAGGTGCAGTATGTACGTATAATAATAATAATAATTAATTCAATTTATAACGCACTTTTCATTACTGAAAATCTCAAAGTGCTACACATATATTGAATGCTACACACATTCATAAACCGGTGGCGGCAGACTACCATGCAAGGTGCTTTCCAGTCCTACCGGGAGCAACTCAGGGTTAAGTGTCTTGCCCAAGGACACAACGACACATGGTGCGGGTCCCGGGAGTCGAACCGCCAACTTTCCGATCGGGAGACGACTGCCATTACCACTACACCACGGCCGCCCTACTTATGTTCTGACTTACGTTGAAATTCGGTAGGAACAGATCGCCGTCGTAAGTCGAGGACTACCTGTATTTTTAAAGAATCAATCTGATAAGATGCTTCTGTGCTCGTGTCTCTTGCACACACACACACACACCTGCTATGTGCTCCCCTCCTCTGAGGAGCTGCATAACTCCATCCCCCCCATGAAACACCCCCGGCTCTGAGGAGCAGGTGTTGGAGGAAGTCAAAGTCTAATCAGACAATCTAAGCAAACTATATAACAGGTGATAAGTGTCTGAAAAGATGACTTCCAGATTAGTTCAAGAAGGTTTCACTAATCCAACAGCCGTCATAAACGTGCTCTGATCTTTACTTTAGTTTAGATATTTGTGCAATAAAAACAAAATAAAACTGTGAAAAATCCGAAAGTGAAAACTGAACCCGACAGAAGTTTTATCACGTCTCATTTTAGCAAATATAAGAATTAATTTCAATTAAGTTTATTTCTATAGCGCCAAGACACAACAGAAGTTGTCTCAGGGCACTGAACAGAAACATTCATGTTTAAAAATAATAATTTAACATTATTTATCTGAGGAGCAGACTGCTTTGAGTTTAACTCCATCACAGAACTCTCATCTTGAGCAAGAATGAAGGCGACATTCCTCATGAGCAGGGGTCTGCAACCTGTGGCTCTGGAGCCACGTGCGGCTCTTTGGTTCCTCTGCAGAGGCTCTTTCAAGGTTTGACCAAAACGGACAAACCACTGCCAGTTTTTAGAGTTTCTTTGCCATTTATTTAGCAAATTTGCTAATACTAGTACTAAAAAAAGGAGTAAAACACACTTTAAATTTATGCTTTATTTCTTTAAAGTAGGATACTTAATGTTTCCACAATAAAAAAATGAAAAATAAAAACATTAGACCTGCATAGTTTATTGTTTAAATTATGATAATGATGGATTATAATAAAGAATTGATCTTTCCATCTAGCCATCATTATCTTTTACCTGCTTCTTCCTTTTCGGGTCACGGGGGTTAGTAGTGCCCAAATCACTGTGTGACAGGACTCAGAGGTGTCAAGTAATGAAGTATAAATACTTCGTTACTTTACTTAAGTACAAATTTTAGTTATCTATACTTTAGTAAAGTAATTATTTTTCAGCCTACTTTATACTTCTACTTCTTACATTTTCACGCAATTACTGGTACTTTCTACTCCTTACTTTTTAAAAATAGCCTCGTTACTTTTCTTTCATTTTGCCGTTTTTTTTTTTTTTTCATTCAGCTAGTCATGTTAAAAAAAATTGTCCAGAGAAATTGCGCCATCCGGATAGAGTGAAATCGATTGTGGTTGGATGAGAAGTTTAAACTTATAGCATTCCGACACCTTATTGGTTTGTATGCGATCCATCGCACCTGAACATGATGACACATCACGTCACGCGCCAGAGCAGGTCTGTGGTCGCAGCAGAGTAGCTTGAAAATGTCCGTGGCAGAGACTGAAGAGAACTCGAAGGAAATGTCACAATCAAGCACCAGCGAGGAGGTTGGTAGCCAAGAAGACCAGCCGATCCATGTACATCCCTGGCCGTACCTCGAAGATTTTTTTGAAATGGTTGGATACAAAAACAACTCTTTTCGTATGCGCTGCAAGCTCTGCGCACCCAAGTACAATGAGCTAATGGCTTTCAAAAACTCTCCATCTAATCTGAAAAAACATATTGAGGTAAGCTGAAAGTTTTTTTTTTTTTTTAACCAAGCCTATTGGTAACTCTTGAACGTTCCATGTTTGGCTGAAAGTAAAATGTAGATGCATCAATAAAAGTAATTGATGACATGTTTTGAAGTTTGACTTTTTGCAATTAGTCATATCTTCAGCTCCATGAAACATATGGTAATGCTCAATAATACCCCTATATGGTTATTTTAATATATTTAAATTTGCATTTAAATGTGTCTATTTTCAATGGGCATATATGCAGTTAAGACAGGTAGCTTAGTGCACCCCTAGTTTTTCAACATTAACAATATAATATAATCTAGTCTAAAAAAATGATTTTTGTGGGGGAGGTGGGGTTGTATACAATAGTATGTGTGGTGCAGCCTAAGCATTTGTCTTTGTTGTTGCTTTTTCTTACGCTACTTTTACTTTTATACTTTTAAGTAGTTTTGAAACCAGTACTTTTTTACTTTTACTTGAGTAAAAAGCTAGAGTTGATACTTCTACTTCTACAGAAGTATTTTTAAATCCCAGTATCTATACTTCTACTTGAGTAATGAATGTGAATACTTTTGACACCACTGACAGGACTTAATTTTAGCCAAATCCTGCCAGAACAGGATCTGGGAACTCTCTTATTTTGATAGTGTGCATTCCGGTAACTGCTTGGATCCGGTAACTTTCAGTCTTACTAATAATAAATTTATGAACAAATTTGACTGCCTTGAACGAATAAAACTTACTGTATTTTCCTGACTAGGCTATAGGTCGCAATTTTTTGCCTAATTTGCATGCCCTGCGACCTATAGAGAGGTGTGACCTGTTTATGGATTTTTTCCCATATTCTTAGACCAATTTTTGGCTCAGATATGACTGTTTTTCATTTTGGCAAAAAAATGGTGCAGTACCACTTTCGGCCACTAGGGTACCCACCGACCGTTCCCACCTCATGTGTCCGAAGAAAGCCTCATCTGGTCGGACTTACTCTGTCGCTGCCCGGCCTCCTGCTCTGGAGGTAAGAACTACTATTAGCTGTGTTGTTAGCTTTGTTTGTTAGCAAGATAAGTCAAGAACCACAGGACAGATTTTTATAAAACTTACAGAAAGTAATCACTGTATGGACATTTACAAGTGACTAGCTTTATGAGATGTTTGAGATTTTAAAAAAATCAATCTTTTAGCATCGTTTTTGTTAGCGGTTCGTAAACGGATACTATTTAGATAAATAACTCATGATCCACAGGACAGATTTTTTTCAAACTTACAGAATGTAATTAATTGGTGGTCATTTACAAACTGTTGACCTGTATGAGACATTTGAGATCAAATTCTGTTTTATGGGCATAAACGTGTGGCGTTAGCATCGTTTTATTTCCGTGTATAATTTAGCAAATACCTCATAAACCACTCGGCGGATTTTCTTTCAGCTTACAGAATGTAATTACTTGGTTGTCATTTACAAACTGTGACCTGTATGAGACATTTGAGATAAAATTCGATTTATTTATAATTTATTTTCGCAGTGCACGCGACCGTTTGGAAGACGTCAAAGCGAAACAATTTAAATCCAGCAGATTTGACCATTTCGTGAATTTATTAAGGAACGGTTAAGCTCAGGAACCCTTGTGCTATAATGTCAGCTATAATTTTTAGCAAACAAATAATTGTTTTTACCGTGTTAATCTTGTAAAGTCCTTCCATGCTCGCTCGCTTCTGTGGCCGCCATTTTCAGCAGGGCAAATGAGGCGCTGACGCGTTGTGTAGCGGTGACGCATGACAGATACGACCTAAATAAAGGTGCGATCTGTTTATGGATTTTTCCATTTTTTGCCAATAATTGGACAAAGCGACCTATAGAAAGGTGCGATCTATCATGCGGAAATTACAGTACCTTGGATATGTAAACTGAAATTTGTGCTACCATTGTTTAAAAAAAGAAGGTAAAAACTATAAATAAATCTTTCTTTACAATAATCCAGTCTTTTCCTTTGACTTAAAATGTAAATATATCAATGAATGTTTAAAATCAATCGATATTTGTAGTTTTATGTCACTCCTACTGGCCTGAGCCTCCGGCAACAAACAAAGTGGTCCACAGGCCACTGTAGATGATCATGGTAAGTTTTGTGGCTCTGGACATTTTAATTTAGTGAGTGAAGGAGCAAAAATGGCTGTTTGGATTGTAAAGGTTGCAGACCCCTGCTCATGAGGACGAAACCTTTAGCAGAACCAGGCTCGGGACAAGCGGCCCATCTGCTTCGATCGGCTGGGTTTGAGAGGAACAGATACACAATGGCAGGTCAAGAATCACATGTTAAGATAGAAATACTGTAGGATCAAATAGGATCAAATAGGATAAAAAATGATCATCATTTTGATGATAATTTCATCAAAAATGAAAACTATTCAATTTTAGCAAATCATTTAAGAAAATGAGGTCAATGTGTCCTCCAGTATATTATAAGCTTAAGACAGCATGACAAGCCGACCCTAACTATATGATTTATCAAAAAGGAAAGTCTTAAACCTGGACAATGTGTCAGCCTCATGGACAGAAGCTGGAAGTTGGTTCCACAAGAGAGGAGCCTGAAAACTGAAAGATCTTCCTCCCATTCTGCTTTTGGAAACTCTAGGAACCGCACGAAACCTGCAGTCTGAGAGCGAAGTGCTCTGTTAGGAAAATATGGAACAACACAATCTCAAATATAAGATCTCAGATATATAAGATGGAGCTAGGTTGTTGAGAGCTTTGTAGGTTAGAAGAAAGATTTTGAATTCAATTCTGAATTTGACAGGGAGCCAATGGAGAGAAGCTAAAAGTGGAGATATATGATCTCTCCCAGTAACTCCAGTTAAGACTCTGGTAGCAGCCGATCAACTGAAGACTTTTTAAAGAAGTATTGTAGGTAAAGAACGCTTTTTAAAAACAAATCTAATGTTCACACTGTTTTTTACCCTTTTACGTAATTTCATGATTCTCAATGTCAAGTTCAAAACGTTTTGTATAGTCGAACTCAGATGTACAGTATCTAAGTTTAGATAAACATGCAAGTAACAATAACAATAAAATAAAGTTATTGTATGATGCGGGAAATATTAAATTATCCTCGAAGACTGAGCTACTACCACTCCAAATTTTTGCTCAGTATATGTAACTGGCTGAGACACCTGCTGGTTTTTTGTTGTTTTTTAAATACCCAGTCACATCAAGTCTCCATATGACGTACTGGAACAATCCTGATGATCCCACTCCCATCCTGAAGAACCCAAAGTGATGCCTCTGTGATGATTCTGTCCTGAAGTCCAAACAGAGCAGAGAGATTTTTTTCTACCTCCTGCCCTTTTTTTTAAGCATTTTGATCATTTGTGTGATTTGTACTGTGGTCGACGGGTGCAAACACGCAGCAAACGGCAAGACGCGCAGCAAACACTTTCGAAAAGCTTTATTCTGTGCAATAATGGAGAATAAATCCTCACACTTCAACCTGGGAGACACTAATTTAACTTAAATGTATTTAAGACTTTATTGGACCGCTGTTCTTTTGCTTAGTGTCCATCTCTTCCAAATGTGTAAAACGTTGAATGTTTTTTTTTATTTCTCAAGGCTTCGCTTCTCACACGAAAAGTTTTCCTAAGTCTGCTTCAAGAATCTTAATTAAAAAAAATCCTTTTTTTTTTATTAAGATTCTTAGGATTTCCCTAGATTACTGAAAATCTACACTACATGGTTTCTCTTTCTATTCAAAACAGTCTAATAGTAGTTATCCTGATGCGTGCTCAATAATAAAAAAATAAAATAAAAAAAAAGCTAAGTCTGATCCTCTGGACATTCAAAAAAAAAAGTAGAAGCGTTTCGTCTTTCGTCTGGGATGTAACAAAGTACAAGTACTTCGTTCCTGTACTTGCCGTATTTTCCGCCTGATAGGTCGCACCCTTCTATAGGTCGCTTTGTCCAATTATTAACAATAAATTGGAAAAATCCATAAACAGGTCTCACCTTCAGTTAGGTCGCACCTACGTCACTGCCGACATAACGCGTCACCCACCGCTGACATAACGCATCACCCACCACTGACGTAACGCATCACCCACCGCTGACGTAACGCGTCACCCACCGCTGATGTAACGCGTCACCCACCGCTGACGTAACGCGTCACCCACCGCTGACGTAACGCGTCACCCACCGCTGACGTAACGCATCACCCACCGCTGACGTAACGCATCACCCACCGCTGACGTAACGCATCACCCACCGCTGACGTAACGCGTCACCCACCGCTGACGTAACGCGTCACCCACCGCTGACGTAACGCGTCACCCACCGCTGACGTAACGCATCACCCACCGCTGACGTAACGCATCACCCACCGCTGACGTAACGCATCACCCACCGCTGACGTAACGCATCACCCACCGCTGACGTAACGCATCACCCACCGCTGACGTAACGCATCACCCACCGCTGACGTAACGCATCACCCACCGCTGACGTAACGCATCACCCACCGCTGACGTAACGCATCACCCACCGCTGACGTAACGCATCACCCACCGCTGACGTAACGCATCACCCACCGCTGACGTAACGCATCACCCACCGCTGACGTAACGCATCACCCACCGCTGACGTAACGCATCACCCACCGCTGACGTAACGCATCACCCACCGCTGACGTAACGCATCACCCACCGCTGACGTAACGCGTCACCCACCGCTGACGTAACGCATCACCCACCGCTGACGTAACGCATCACCCACCGCTGACGTAACGCATCACCCACCGCTGACGTAACGCATCACCCACCGCTGACGTAACGCATCACCCACCGCTGACGTAACGCATCACCCACCGCTGACGTAACGCATCACCCACCGCTGACGTAACGCATCACCCACCGCTGACGTAACGCATCACCCACCGCTGACGTAACGCATCACCCACCGCTGACGTAACGCATCACCCACCGCTGACGTAACGCATCACCCACCGCTGACGTAACGCATCACCCACCGCTGACGTAACGCATCACCCACCGCTGACGTAACGCATCACCCACCGCTGACGTAACGCATCACCCACCGCTGACGTAACGCATCACTCACCGCTGACGTAACACGTCACCCACCGCTGACGTAACGCATCACCCACCGCTGACGTAACACTTCCCCCACCGCTGACGTAACGCATCACTCACCGCTGACGTGACGCATCACCCACCGCTGACGTAACGCATCACCCACTGCTGACGTGACGCGTCACCGCTGGGACAACCCGGAAATGTGGTCCGAGTGTTTAGCTCTGCTGCAAATGTCTGCCACAGGAGCGCACAGCAAGGCTTTAAGAAGATTAACACGGTAAAAACAATTATTTGTTTGCTAAAAATGATAGCTGACATTATAGCACAAGGGTTCCTGAGCTTAACCGTTCCTTAGTAAATTCACAAAATGGTCAAATCAGCTGGATTTAAATTGTTTTGCTTTGACGTCTTCCAAACCATCGCGTGCGCTGCGAAAATAAATTATAAATAAATCGAATTTTATCTCAAACAACTCCAACAGCTAACAGTTTGTAAATTAACACCAAATAATTACTTTCTGTAGGTTTCAAGAAAATCTGCAGTGTGGTTTATGAGCTATTTAGACAAATAGTAGCAGGACAAAAACCGAAGCTAAACGTGACACGTTTACGTCTATAAAACATCGAATTTGATCTCAAACATCTCATAAAGCTAGTCAGTTGTAATTGTCCATACAGTGATTACTTTCTGTAAGTTTGATAAAAATCTGTCCTGTGGTTCTTGACTTATCTTGCTAACAAACACAGCTAACAGTAGTTACCTCCAGAGCAGGAGGGCGGGCAGCGACAGAGTCCGACCAGAGGAGGCTGCCTTCGGACACATGAGGTGGGAACGGTCGGTGTACCCTAGCGGTCGAAAGTGGTACTGCACCATTTTTTGCCAAAAATGAAAAACGGTCATACCTGAGCCAAAAATTGGTCTAAAAACATGGGAAAAAATCCATAAACCGGTCTCACCTCTCTATAAGTCGCAGGGCATGCGAATTAGGCAAAAAACTGCGACCTATAGTCCCGTAAATACAGTAAGTACATTTTTCATGTATCTGCACTTTACTTAAGTATATTTAAATGTGGGTACTTTCGACTTTTGCTCCATTTTAAATGAAGTATCTGTACTTTCTACTACACTACATCTCTATAATGCGTTGTGTTACACGTTACATTCAGGTTGCAGTTATATATATATATATGTATATATATGTATATATAGTATGTATGTATATATATATTTATATATGTATATATATATATATGTATATATATACTTACGAGCGAGTTCCGTTACTACGACTATCTGTCGGGGACTACCTTTTATAAATCGGGGACTACCTTTTATAAATCGGGGACTACCTTTTATACCGCACAAGCCGCCACTGATACACGTACATGTACGGTAATGAACAGTTACCAAGCACTTCGCCTATCCTAACACTTTAAAACATTTTAAAAGAACATCCATAAAAATATATATATATATATTTCTTACTTTGAGCTGCAGCTTGTCTCGTCTATTTGCATGTTAGCTCCTTGCACGTCCGAGCTCTGCAGCTTCTGCAGCTCCGGTCCAAACTGTTTACAGGAAGGACTGTTAGTATGTTAACTCCATACATTTGGAGCCAGAAAAAGAGTTAAATAACTTACTGAAAGCCGTTTCTCCGCGGTGTTTGTCCATCCAAACAAACTGCATGCGTTAGCTGTTGTTAGCTCCGCGTTAGCAGCACTCATTAGCATGTTAGCCCATCCAAAAAAAGCTGTTGGCGCTCGCTGTTTCTCCACGTTAGCTCAGTGTCCCCCAACATCTTAGGCTGCCAGGCGGACATCGAGGCGAGCTCCCGGACGCAGATGGCCTCTCCGTGGCATGTCGGCTCGGTGTCCCCCGATGGGGCGTTAGCATCCAACCGAGCATCCTACAGCAAGGCTTGTTAGAATGTTAGCTTGTTGCTACTCCGGTCCGGCTCGCTGTCTGCTGCTTCACGCAGTCAACAGTGTCGTTTTGCTTTGCCCATCCGTTCTTCTACAAAACCACCGTTCAACTCCAGATCATGTATCCAAGCGCAGGAACCTCTGATCGGACAAAGCCAGCTGTCGGCTGGAGCTACAAGGTTGGATCTATCTGGCTAAGACTAAACTCATGGGCACTGCCGAAAACTGACTACCGAAAACTGGTGGAGACTGTCGGAAACTGCCGCAAAACTTTGTAAATCGGCTTAAAAATAAAAAAAATATGTAATTATAATAATAATACTTTATTTATAAAGCCATTCAAAACAACCACAGCTGCAACAAAGTGCTGTACACATGAAATTAAGAACCTTTAAACACAAAAAAAGTATTTCATATTTTTATTAAATATGATAGCTCGTAAATTCGGAACCTCGTACACTAAGTCGATGTGCTCGTAAGTCTGGGACCACCTGTGTATATATATATATATATATATATATATATATACAGGTAGTCCCCGATTTACGAGCGAGATCCGTTACAACGAGGCGCTCGTAAACCGGAAATCTCGTAATTTGGAACGGTTGCCATGTCTCTCGTAAGTCCGGAATTTCGCTCGTAAATTGGAACGGTTTCGCTAGCGCGACTACAAACACTCGTTTTTCATCAAAAAACTGCTTATGAGTGCATAAAAATGATCGGAAACGTGTGTCCATATGTTTAGCTAACTAACTGTGGTGAAAAAACACATGAAAACTCAGTATTTTTTGCGTTTTTTCCAAAAATTCGCCAGCTCGTAAGTCTGGAACCTCGTAGATCAGAGCGCTCGTAATTCGGGGACTACCTGTATATATATATATATATATATATATATATATATATATATATATATATATATATATATATATATATATATATATATATATATATATATATATATATATATATATATATATATATATATATATATATACATACAGGTATTCCCCGACTTACGAGCGAGTTTCGTTCCTCCGACTATCTCGTGAGACGAAAATCTCCTAAATCAAGGACTACCTGTATATATGTATATATACCGCACAAGCCACCACTGATACACGTACATGTGTGTTAATAATGCCTATCCTAACACTTTAAAACATTTTAAAAGAACATAGAGTACATATAAAATTAATTTCTTACTTTGAGCTGGTTCTGTCATCTGTTTGCCTGTTAACTCCGCTGTTAGCTCCGCTGCGTTACGTCCGAGCTCCCCAGCTTGCTGTAGCGCCATGCAGTTTAAACTGTTTACAGGAAGAACTGTTAGAAGGTTAACTTCATATATTTGGAGCCAGAGAAAGATTTTAATAACTTTCCGAAAGCCGTCTGCGCGCGGCGCCTTTAGCTGCACCTGTTAGCATTAGCCCCGCCGAATCCGCGGCTGCTCTAGTCCGCAGCTACGGGCAGTCCGGTTTAGCTGCACCTCCAAAAAGGCTGTCGGCTTTGTTTCTCCAAGTTAGCTCGGTGTCCCCTAATATCTTAGGCCGCGAAGCAGACATCGAGCCGAGCTCCAGGAACCTCTGATTGCACAAAGCCGGCTGTCTGCTGCAGCTACAAGGCTAATGGTGCATTCACACCTAACAGCGTTTCAACGGCAGGAGCGTCCAGTTTACATGCAAAGTCAATGGGGGACGCGCTTCCAGCCGCGTCTTGGCGTCGGGCGTCACGTCACGTGCGTGTTGAGCGTGATGGAAAGCGTTTTTCCGTGCACGTGAACCCGCGTCAGCCTCCAAAGCACACGTTGATCTAGCTGAAGATTTTGCGGTTCAAACGTTCAAACGCCGTTCAACTCTCCCTGATTGGTTGATCAGGGAGAGTCGGGGGGAGAAGAGAGGGGGTCAGGGGGAGAGGGGGAGAGTCCCTATGTGACGCGGAAACGATTGCGCAACTATGTGACGTATTGTTTGTGGGACACAGAAAAAACCCGCGGAGTCATGGACTATGGAAGAGAAACTCATTGTAGCTGTGTGTTCGCGACAAGTCCTTCACGACCAGTCAAGTCTGCTCCACAGAGACAGAAATAAAAAGCTCCTCGCCTGGCGGAGTGCAGTGAGGACTCGGTATACCGGTAAGCTCCTCCCACACACCCCGCAGCAGTTTCGCGTTCTGGCGTTCTGGTCTGGACACCAAGTGCGTCCACTTGCGTGCGTGACGAGCTTTTTGGAAGTTGAAACGCTGTTCGTCTGGACGTACCATAAGGTTCGCTTTAGCATGTTAGCCTTAGCTCATACCATGAGCTGCTGGTGTCGCGCGGCGCGGTGGGAACGATCGCGGCTGCTGCTCCAGACCTGAGACTACAACAGAGTTCAGCGAGTGTTTCCAGCTAATTTATGATGGTACGTCCACACCGAACGGCTTTTCAACCGCAAAAAAGCTCGTCACGCACGCAAGTGGACGCACTGGACCCAGTGGTGTCCAGACCAGAACGCGAAGCTGCGGCGGCGTGGCGGCGGGGGGCTTACCGGTATACCGAGTTCCTCACTGCACTCCGCCAGGCAAGGACCTTTTTATTTCTGTCTCTGTGGAGCAGACTTGACTGGTCGTAAAGGACTTGTCGCGAACACACAGCTACAATGAGTTTCTCTTCCATAGTACACGACTTCGCGGGTTTTTTCTGTGTCCCACAAACAATACGTCACATAGTTGCGCAATACCCGTCCCCTCGTTTCCGCGTCACATAGCGGACTCTCCCCCTCTCTCCTCCCCCCGACTCTCCCTGATTGGTTGACACACGAGTTGAACGGCGTTTAAACGATTGAACGGCGAAATCTTCAGCTAAATCAACGCGTGCTTTGGAGGCTGATGCGGGTTCACGTGCACGGAAAACGATTTCCAGCACGCTCAACACGCACGTGACGTGACGCCCGACGCCAAGACGCGCCTGGAGGCGCGTCCCCCATTGACTTTGCATGTAAACTGGACGCTCCTGCAGTTGAAAAGCTGTTTGGTGTGGACGTACCAGGAGGCATCCTGTTATGGGAGAAACAGTCATCCAAGGCCGGCTGCCGAGTGCCGATAATGGCGGACCTCACTTGACCGCCGTAAAATGGCGGACACGGATGCATTTCCGAAACGGCCGGAAGTCGCGCAAATTGTAATAAAACATAATAAAAGTAATTATACTTTATTTATAAAGCCATTTAAAACAACCACAGCTGCAACAAAGTGCTGTACACATGAAATTAAGAACATTTTAAAAAATATATATATATTTTTTTTTATTAAATATGATAACCTCGTAAATCCGGAACCTCTTAGGTCGGCCCCTCGTAAATCGGGGATTACCTGTACATCACTGAGCCACAGCACTGCTAACACACCCAAAATGGATTCCACCACGGAGAGTCAGCCAGAAGACATGCCACCCATGGCCTTATTGAAAGACTATTGAAAGACGGTTCAGTACAGCAGGACAGATTCTCTCTCCCAAACGAGTCAGATTAGACAAAAAAAACAAAACATTGAAAACCAACTTCTTCTGGACTCGAACAAGAAATTCTTGCTGCAATATTAAAATGTGTCAGTTTATGATGTAAAAACACTCATTATCTGCAGCATTGTTCATTAAAATGACACAACACTATTAATGTATTACAGAAAATATACATACGTGCACACTTAATGATATTGAAGACCATTGCTACATGTAATACATTCAGTTAAGTATTTTTAAAAGCATGTATGTATTTACTTTACATAAGTAAAAACCCTAATGTGCTACTTCTACTTTTACTAGAGTACAGTACATGTTTGTTGGTTTATTTGTACTTTTACTTAAGTACAGAGTTTAAGTACTTTCTCCAAAACTGGCCATTTGTTGCCTTTTTTTTGTGTTTGTTGTTATAAATGCGATCAAGTATTTTCAGAGGATCTGGATGTCTTGTGTGTTCCTGCTCTCCCTCATGTAAAAATGAAGAAACAGTAAAAGAAGAAGAAAAAAAAACATGCATTCATAACGCATGTTGTTGAAACTATTTCCAAAGCTTTAAACGGCTAATATGCTCTTACGCTGCAAAAGTAAAAAGGCCCATGCCTTCAGCGCTCGCAGCTCATTAGCACAGTATTGTTTGAACTCTGTAACTCTGTCCGGCCCAGGACCGCGCAGCTCGTCTGGCTCCTGGGATTACAGCGGAGTGCTAACACATATATACCTTCCGCTCCTGTGATTTAAACCAACACGGGTGCTCTGCAGCTCACACACAAAGGAGCCAGCAAACACATTGTGCGATTCCCAAGAAAACCACCCACAGACACATGGCGACCAGCGGCTCGGTGTGCTTCAGAACTCACTTGGAAGGCGGACAATTTGTGCCTCCACGCCAAGGACAGGAAGTGCTTGCAGAGTGACAGGAAGTGCTCACCGCTGCAGTAGCCGAGGCTGGAACTGAGATAATGCCATTGTGTAAGCAAGCCAAGTGACCTCTCCCTCAGCGTGGAGTCCAGAGGCTGGCGTCGAGATCCCTGGCCCCCGCCCAGCTCCAGACTCCCCAGGCACGGGGTGGAGGTGCTGGTGGGACGACGAGCGTCGATATGAGGCGTGCCGCCTCTCCTCGTCCCCTCCACGTCAACTCCTCCCCCTCCTTTGGGTCGACTCTGAACCTCACCTTGAGGAAGTGTGGCTGCGACTCCAGACTTTATGACTTCTACCATCAAACGGAGGAGTTTTCACTCCCACAGCGAGCGAGAGGCGGCCGGGGCACACTCGGACCCACGCCCATGTCAACACACGCATTCGCAGGGACACCACACACTGGGTCCATCGTTCTCTGGAACCAAGGGAGGAAAACCGTATCAGGTCATCAGTGGTAAAATAGACGATGACAGTGTTATGGTCCAGATCCTGTCTCATGCAGCGCCTGCCTGGACCTCTGTCCAACACCCACCCTCCCACTACCCCCAGCGGACACGTTTCGAGTCCCTTCTGTCCTATGGGGCATAAAAAGGTTGCGTAAGTATCTCATATTTCTATCAGCCCCTAACTAAACCACAACAAGATGGAAATGGTCCCAGAAAAGATGAAGCTGACAGGTTGGGGTCTGCAGGCTCCGATAAGAAACTCTGCCATGTCATGTGGACTGATGTTTGGATTTCGGACCACAGCTGGCGCTACGTAAACCAATCAAATCCAGGCATTAAAAAAAACACATTCGCACACATTTTTATAAGTTGTGTGCGACTCTGAGAGTTATGAAGGTTTATATTTGACTTCTAAAGTTTGAAGCTATTCTGAAGTATCTGTCAGCGTTGACATCAAAATATCCAGAGCAGGTAACATATTTATTGTTCACAGAACCCAGTTTCCAAATACAAAGTAAATAGGGTAATATTAAAGTGTCAAGGAGACTTTGAGGAGAAATAAATTAATATGTTTTGTATGTAATATTTTATAAAGCATAAAATACATTAAAGTAAATGTAATGAGTTATTTATTTAAAAAAAAAAACACGAATATTTAAAATAAAATGTTACTTTTTGTAAGTTGACATCAAAATATCCAGAACAGGTAACATATTAATTGTTCACAGAACCCGGTTTCCAAATAAACAGGGTAAAATTAAAGTGTCAAGGAGACTTTGAGGAGAAATAAATTAATATGTTTTGTATGTAATATTTTATAAAGCATAAAAAACATTAAAGTAAATGTAATGAGTTATTCATTTAAAAAAACGAATATTTAAAATAAAATGTTACTTTTTGTAAGTTGACATCAAAATATCCAGAACAGGTAACATATTTATTGTTCACAGAACCCAGTTTCCAAATACAGTACAAAGTAAATAGGGTAATATTAAAGTGTCAAGGAGACTCTGAGGAGAAATAAATCAATAGGCATGCTTTGTATGTAATATTTTATAAAGCATAAAATACATTAAAGTAAATGTAATGAGTTATTTATTTAAAAAAAACATGAATATTTAAAATAAAATGTTACTTTTTGTGGGAGCTGGAGGAGTTGTATGCCAGATAAGAGAGAGAAAAAAAGTTTTTATTCCATCTTACCTGTCAGGTGAAGGCTTGATTTATATTTAATGTGATTCTTTTCTCACTGTTTCTTCAATGGACGTGCATTAGATCATGTGAAATTGGATCAACAGAAACAAGCCCCAGCATTTTGTTGTTTCAACATCAAAACATGTCGTTTTGTTGATTTAAACTCGCTTTCTTGTTGATTTCAGTCTCATACAATCAATACCCCCCCACGTCCAGCCGTGCGTAAAAGTAGCCGTGCGTAAAAGTTGCAAACGTGCCTCCAGCGCCCAATCCACAGGCTGCAGCTCCAAACAAGGGTCGGAGGTGGGGTGGGGGTGGGTGGGGGTGGTCCGAACTTTTTCACACCTTTGCAGTAGTGGACACGCCCCCCAGCAGCTGATTGGCTGCTTGGGAGTTTATAGCGCGTGGACGTCCACTCACTGCTGACTTGTCTCTTTCAGCTTCTGCTGCGCCTGGAACAAACATATGGACGTGACTTTTTCTTTCCAAATTCAAACCCAGATGTTTTAGAGTTGACCCCCACCCCCACACAGGTTTTGCTCGCTTGCATCGTGTCCGCGCGCCTCCTCCTCCCAGCAGCTGGACAGAAATGAGTAGTCCTGATGCGGGTTACGCCAGCGACGACCAGACCCAGCAGGCAAGGTGCGCGATGTCAGTCATGATGCCTGGAATGGGACACTGCCAGTGGGCCGACCCCCTCAGTCCTCTCGGGGACAACAAGGTGAAGAACGAGCCGTGCGCGTCCGGCTCCGGCGGCCAGAGCCGCGGGAAGAGCGAGCCGCGCATCCGGCGGCCCATGAACGCGTTCATGGTATGGGCCAAGGATGAGCGCAAGAGGCTGGCGCAGCAGAACCCGGACCTGCACAACGCAGAGCTGAGCAAAATGCTGGGTGAGTCTGATGTCTTTTATTTTAAGCAACGTTATCAGAGTAATAATAATAATAAATAAAAATTAAAATCCTGTCCGGGCCTTCACATGTCAACAGGTTGTTTGACACACAGTACTCATGTGCTCTTGTCTTCTTAAAGGGAAATCGTGGAAGGCCCTCCCTGTCCCAGAGAAGCAGCCCTTCGTGGAGGAGGCCGAGCGCCTGCGGGTCCAGCACATGCAGGATCACCCCAACTACAAGTACCGGCCCCGGCGGCGGAAGCAGGTGAAGAGGATCAAGAGGCTGGACCCTGGCTTCCTGGTGCACGGCGTGCCCGACCACCAGGCTCAGCCCATGCCAGGGGACGGCAGAGTGTGCATGGAGAGCCTGGGCCTCGGCTACCACGAGCACGGCGGCGGCGGCGGCTTCCAGCTCGCTCCGCAGCCGCTCGGCCACTACAGGGACCCTCAGAGTCTCGGGGGTGCGTATGAAAGCTACAGCCTCCCCACGCCTGACACGTCTCCTCTGGACGCTGTGGACTCAGACTTCTATTCCCCACACTCTCAAGAGGACTGCCACATGATGCCTGCGTACCCGTATCACTCTCAGGTAGACTTCCAGCCGCAGGAACCCCTCTCCAACCACCACAACCCCATCATGCACCGACACCCGGCCTCTGCTGCAGAGCAACCCCCTCAGCCTCCTTCCTACATGGGCTGCCCCAACCCTTTGGCCATGTACTACACCCAGCACTGCAGCTCCAGCCACAAGCGGCACCCCGGTGGGGCAGGACAGCTATCCCCACCCCCCGACTCCCAGTCCCACTCGGCAGACAGCATGGAGACGATGCACCACTCGGAGCTGCTGGCCGAGGTGGACCGCAGCGAGTTCGAGCAGTACCTGAGCTCCTCGTCGGCGCGTGCGGAGATGACGGGCTCGGCGTACGGGCCCCCGCACGAGGCCGGCATGCAAGGACCCGAGAGCCTCATCTCGTCGGTGCTGTCAGACGCAAGCACAGCTGTGTACTACTGCAACTACAGCAGCTCCTAACACCCCCGCCCGCTGCAAAACAACACACCCCACGTCTGTGATTTCAACTGGAACAGAAATTTTTAGATTGTTCCACTGGGACTTTGAAGAGAACTTTGTACTGTACCTGTGCCGTTAAATAAAAAAACAAATTAACACTATTTTCTACTTCTTTTTTCAGGGATATGAGCTCACTTTGTGATGAGATATACTGTACAGTCACTATTTTAAAGTTTATGTATTTTTTTTTTAAAATACTTTTGCACTTTTGAAAAATAAATGTTTGCAAATAAGACTCTTCCTCTGTGGTGTTTATTGCTTTTATTCTGCACGGCGAAGCTTTAGGAAACTGTCACACAGGACATGCAAAAAATTATATACAAAATCCCCATACACTTTTAGAGAGATTTGGAACTGCATAGAGTTCATGGGTTGGGTTTTCCCTGCAGCAGCAGTAGCTGCTCACCTGGAAGCAGAGGCCCGTGACCCGGCTTCCTGCATGGCCCGGACGACGTGGATGTGATGTTCGTGTGACTCCATTTATGCACATCCTGTGTAAAAAATAATTAACGCAAGAAGAACTCCTTTAACTTAAACGACGTTGGCGATCTCTCAACAGAACACGTCTTCTGTAACAATCCCTCGCGTATTAACATAACGATGACGTCAGGGTTTATTTAAACGCACCGAACGGCGCTGATATATTTATCCACTGAGGGCCTGCGTGTCGCTTTGACATCAATCAAACTTATCAGGCAAAAAAATCTTTAAGAGATTAGACTAAAACCTTGAGGATGATTTAGTGTATTTATAGCTCTACAAGAGACCGGCTTTATAAATAGATGATTTTCCCTATTTCAAAAGGAAGAGGTTCCTCTCAGAGGGGGGTCAATCACCCTGACCTCACGAGCCATTTTTAGCGCTTCGGAGGAAACCTGCTCCAGAGGTGTGTATATATTCATGGGCTTTGTTCATGAATGTTTTAAAATATCCTCTCATGTTAAAAGGAGATAAATGCTTCCCACGGTGTTGGATTGGTTCAAACGAAGAAAAAAAAAACGAGTTTTTTTTTTTTTTTGCATAAATTTCTGGTAAAGCCGAGGAATGTTTGACTTCCATTCTGCCACCCAAACACACCTTTGCCCCCCGGGGGGAGAATCCACTGTAATTGGTGTGAACGTGTTTAAATTCACTTTGCAGCTGAGTGGCGGGTTTATCCTCCCTGTTGTTGCAGCTAATGGGTGCATAACAACAGGCTCACGCCTCCATGCCCGAGGCTTCAGCAACGTGGGCGGAAGGGGTCACCTGCTCGGACTTAGGGCGAGGCAGACCCCCACGTCAGCCGTGATATTATCTACACACACCTTGCTGATCTGGGCTAATTGATAAGGAGGGCTCGGGGGTGGATTTTAACTGTTCAGGCTCAAATGTTTATACCGAGCGACACATTTTTACAGCTTTTGTCTCCGAGTGGCGTCGACTTTTACTTTTCTTCGCATGACGTTGTCGTGGTTTACTCGTTTATGTTGCTTTGTGTTGTCTGAACTTTACACGCGCTGGTTTTTAATTCAGTTTTGACTTTTGAACTGTCTTTAGTCGCATCCAGAGACGACAAATTCAAACGATGCTGTCATCATTTACAGCAGAACACATGGCGTAAATGGACGACGTTTCAGATGTAAGAAAATGAATAACGTATTTTTTTGGGACTAGGCGCATTAAGTGAAACAAAACAGTCAGATAAGTCAAACTTTATTCAACTCGTTCACAATAACCACTTAAAATTAGTTTGAGGTCAGTAAGTATAACCAGAATTACTACATAAGGATCACTGTGGATTTTTGAGAAAATTAAAGGATTTTTAAGTGTGCCTCATAGTCTGAAAAATACAGTAGTAACTGAATAATAATAGTATTATAACTTTGTCATCTTCATTTTAGTTGACTTTATTTTAAAATAACAAGCTTGTGATATCTTATATTGTATTTGTTATAATAAAGCACACAAGCTTGATTTTTTTTTTACCTTTTGAATTTTAGATATTTTGATGTGACTGTATAACTCTGATGAGACTGTATACTTTTGTATTACAAATATGTATATTAATGTTTGAATTGATAGTTTGAATTGATTGTTTGATAAGGAGCAGAGCAGATATGATAAGAAATGTTTTCTTCTTCTGCTTCCTTTCATTTTATGTTTTTGTTTTAATTTTTGTTTTAAAAAATGTCATTGTTTTAATATCAAATGAATAAAATTATACAATACATAAACCAAAACTGACAAATGTGCCAATTTATTTGCAACTGCCTTACTTTTCATGCAACATAGATCAGGATTTTTAAAAGTCTCACACAAGAAAACAAGATTTTTACTTTATTTCATCAAAGTTCATGCTCAATAATCCAGGTAAAAAAAAAAATCCAACAAAGTTTTATCAGGTCATCTGCATGGTTTCTTTTTTGTTGTTGTTGAGACGTTTCGTTCTTCATCCATAGGACTTCATCAGTCCGAGGAGCCACAACAAACTCAGTCGCACAAGCAGCACACTCACATAGTGGACCAACCAGTGATAAACTGATTTAAAACATCAAAGTTCATGCTCAATAATCCAGGTAGAAAATCCAACAAAGTTAAGTCAGCTCCTCTGGACTGAACATCAGGTTACCTGGATGATTGAGCATGAACTTTGATGTTTTGAACCACTTTGGCTATGGCTGCCTCAGAGGAACGACAGGGGAGAGGTGGGCTCCAGAAACCATCTTATCACCATCAAACTGGTTGGCCCACTATGTGAGTGTGCTGCTTGTGGGACTGGGTTTGTTGTGGCTCCTCGGACTGATGAAGTCCTATGGATGAAGGACGAAACGTCTCAACAAAAAAGAAACCGTCCAGACGGACCAAAGCAAGAAAACTGAGACCTTTCAGGACAGCCGTGAGAAGCAGAACATCTCAGAGGAAATGAGGGTGCTCCCACTGTGTGTTTGTATGTGTGTGTGTGTGTGCGTGTGTGTGTGTGCGTGTGTGTGTGGGGGTGCATTTGCCCATATGTTTGTGTGTCCTGGGGCTTCACTGCCAGCACTGTGAGATTACAGCACTTATTCATGGTACTGTCCCAATCTCATCTCAGGTGGCTGCCTTTCACAAACACAGCTTCATTTGCTCACACAGTCGGCTGCGATTTGGTTCAACAAACCAGCAAGATCAGCTGTGTTTGACCAGCTCCGGCACAAACACGGTGAAGCGCTACGGGAGGAGGGCCTTTCCACTACTGTATAATGTCACGACGGCACCAACACAGGCCGAACCTGAAAGGCGTTTTGTGTCGTGTGTCGGACACAAAGTGGGTGTAAACCATGAACTCAGGAACAGTTTTAGAACAAGCTGCAGACGCGTAAAGGTTACGAGGAGGGCCCAAGCTGATTAAGTCATTGATAGTAAATTGAAAATACAGCATGTGGAGCAGCTGCAGGAGAGGGTGTGTCTGTTGTCTAAAGCAGGGCCGCTTGCTCATAATCCCAGGCAAGTGCTGTTCCTCTCAGGCCCGATTGCTTTTATAGTCTCTGCCTGTCACACCAGTACAGTTGTGTTCCCACTAAATATAGATTCACAGAAACAGTTCAGTGCTCAATACTTGACCCCCGTGCTTTTACTTCCATCCTTTTTGTCTCATTCAGGTGGAATGCGTTTGACAAACGGAACAAATTCTCGAATGTTTTTGTTCTTCCAAGATGTCAGCTGGCGTGTCAAAATTCACAGAATAATCACATGTATGCTGAGAAGTCTTTTTATTGCAAAGCTGAAATGTAGCATTGTTTTTAAGGCATGTGTTCTTTTTTTCTTGTGTTCATCTTATACAGGTAGTCCTCGACTTACGACAGCCTCGACTTACAACGTTTCGGGGTTACGTCACGCATCTCATAAAAAAAATACAAAAAATAAAATAAATAGATGTACAGTACTGTGCAGTTACCAAGCACTTAGCCCAGGGGTCACCAACGTGGTGCCCGCGGGCACCCGGGTGCCCCCAAGGACCATTTGAGGTGCCCTCGGACCTGTTCTAAAAGTAGCACAATTCACTACTTAGCTGCATTTAAAATTTCATTTTATTCAGTTGTTATTCTTTTCTTGTATTTATATATATTTTAAAATGTCTATCTTAAAAATATGTTCTTAAAAATATGTTTATTATACATTTTTTTCAATTTACGCTTTGTTATTTCTGAAGAGTTTATCAAACTGGTGCCCTTTGTATGACTCCGTACACACGAAGTAGCTCTCGGTTTTAAAAAGGTTGGTGACCCCTGACTTAGCCTATCCTAACACAGTTTTTAAAGATGAAGAAGCAAGTTTTATTTTTACTTTTATTTTGAATTTTTTTTATTTTGAAGCCGAGTTCCGACTTTCTTCCTGTTTTGACAGCAGAAGCAGTAGCTTGACAGCAGAAAAACACAGAAAGACCCGCTCTGGACGGAGGCACGGAGTTTCACGGCACAATCAGCAAAGCAGTGGACAGTACAGGTGGAGATTAAATGCTCTGGACAGAGGATGACGGTGGTTTTACAACGGAATAAGGCAGATGGACCGAGCTGACAGCGGTTTTATGTCGTAAACAAATATTGGATAGACGGACGGACGGAGGTAGGCCACGTACAGCAAGCTACTGTAGTTAGCCAGCTAGCTCCCTTTATGTGAATAGAGCCTGCTAGGGAGGAGGGAGACGATTCAACTCGCTCCTTCGCCTTTAAAAACTGTGTTGGGATAGGCTAAGTGCTTGATAACTGTATACAGTACTGTACTGTACTTTTTTTTAAAGTATGTACTCCGACTTACGTCGATTTCGAGTTACAAACGTGTGTAGGAATGGAACTGTGTCGTAAGTCAAGGACTACCTGTATACGTATTATATAGATTATTGTTTTTACCATAATGTATTTTTTTGGACTATAAAGCACATTAAGCCAAACAAAACAGTCAGATAAATTAAACTTTATTCAACTAATTCACAATAACCACAGAAAATCAGTTTGAGGTCATTAATCACAACCAGAATTAGTACATAAGGCTCACTTTTGATTTTTGAGAAAATTCAAGGATTTTAAAGTGCACCTTATAGTCCGAAAAGTACGGTATTTTAAATTTAAGTCTTCAAATGACATCCACACACTGTTTAGTGATAAAAAGCTCACTTAAAACTCATTTTAAAAATTTAACAACCAGTTTTATGTCACATTAATCCACTTGGAAATTTTAAAGAACTACAAACAAAAGACATTGGAACCTAAAATGGCCAAATAACAGTATTTTAAATTATACAAAAACCCATATTTCTATCTTCAACCTTTGTTAATGTTTACTATTTTTATGCTATTAGTGCTTAGCGTATTTTTTGTTAATGTTTTTCTTAGTTCATATCTTAGATCTTATTACTGTTTTTATTTTACATTTTATTGTTGGATGTAACTGGGACCCTGTGTGCATAATTTTGTTCCAGCACATGTACCACATGTGGTGCGAATGACAAATAAAGAAACTGACTCTCTGACTATTATATAATTTACCAGTAGCTTTCAATGAAATATAAGAATGCTACTGATAAATAGTAATTATTCTAAAATGCACATATAGTTCAAGGTGATCATCAGGATTGTGTTAAGTCAAACAGTCCTCCAGTTCAGATTTAAAATATAAAAATGTGCCCGAAAGTCAGAATAACTGTCAATTAAAAGTGGAAAGAGTATCTAAAACACAATAATGATATATAATTCAAGTTGTCAAAATGTTATTATATAAAGATTAAACATATCTTGGGCCATATGAGGGGGTGGTGGTTGTAGAACGTTGTTCAAGCCGACCGGTACATTTGTTTCAGTCAGGAGTTGACGCACGGAGCTGAATCAACTCCGGGCTTCTCCTGATCAGCTCAGCACTCTCTGTTCTTTTGTTCCAATCCCCCAGTGGCATTTGGGACCATTTTTAGCTCGTACCCAGTCGGGTATAAGATGACTACATCAGCATCCAGCTTCCTCTTTGCTGTGTTTTTCATCAGGAGGTTGAAAAGTGTTGGTTCTTTATGAGGCTGTACAAGATGTCCAGTCAGTTCTGGACCTTCCTTCCTATGAAACACGTCAAGGAAAGTGAGCAACGCTGATGAGCAGCAACAAACTCAACAATGTGACTAACAGTAATGAGTCATTTGTGATTAAACGGGAAAAAACAGCCAAATAAAGTAACATCAATTTATCAAAATTCAACTGTACATGAAGAAAATGTAAGGATTTACAAAGTATCACAGATAATAAAATACTTCTAATGAGGTAAACAGTGTAAACTAATGGAGGAAAGTTATGCAGATAAAAATAGAAAACTTGACGCACAAAGTTAATGCACAAAGTGCAGAGCTAAATCTTTAATCAGCAAAAGTGGTGAAACAATTAGTTGTGCCTAGTTAGAAAACATGTTTAAAGCGCCAAAAAAAAAAAAAAGTTTTTAATGTAGTACTGGAACTAGTGAAGAATTTGTTAATTACTAGCCAAATAAAGAAGCAGTTTTGGGGTTTGAACATTTGTTTTTCAAACATTCACAAGCAAACAAATTAATATTTTATAGATTTTTTTTTGTAAAGAAGTTTTAGGTAAATGGTAAAATAACTTAAATTAGCAATTACAAAATTGTTTGAAACGTACTAAAATCATCCAAAACGATGAAACGATAACTCAAAACTGGGGAGAGAAAAAAAGGTGTAAATATTGTGCAAACAAAAAATTTAATGCATTATCTTTAAGATTTATCAGATATTTAAATTAATTTAAATCTAATTTCTTTATACTTCACACCAACATTCAGCTTAGGGGACAAAAACTTTATATATAAAATGCTAATTAGTAAAAGTTAGCGATCAAAGGGTGGAAGCACCTGCTGGAAAAATATGAAATGATTAAAATAATTTTTTTAAACAATCAAACAGTGGCAGCACTTAAAGTTACATTTATTGGTACCATTTTACAACAGGGTTCCCCTGCTAACAAATAGTTTCCTCTATGAACAAGGTTTGCAGGCTCAATCATCCAGGTAGATAACACAAAAAGGTTAAATCATTTCATCTTGACTAGTTTCTTTAAGGGAGAAACGTTTCGTCATCCATCTGGAAAACTTCATCAGTCTGTGGCGTGCCAACCAGATCAGTCCCATAAATAGCCTCCATTGATTTGTTTCAAACCTCCTGGCAAGTTTCATTGGTCCACTATGACCTGTTCAATAATTTCATCAGTCAGATTTGTATTTTTTTTACCTTAAAAAGTGGTGCGCCGTAACCACGAAACGTCATAACTCGAGACTGTCGTAACCCGAGGACTACCTGTAAATAAATTAGCCACAGTATTGTATAAGCTGTGGTGTTCAAAGCGTGTGGAAAAAAAAAAAAATAAATACAAACAAACAAATAAATAAATAAATACATAACTAAATACAGGTAGTCCTTGACTTACGACGTAGAACCGTTCCTACGCAGCGTCGTAAACCGATTTTCGACGTAAGTTGAAATATACGTACATACTGCACCATATACACGTACAGTACTGTATTACCAAGCACTTAGCCTATCCTAACACAGTACCCTACATAATTACCGGTATCAAAAAACACATAGTCTGGGAGCCATAATGAAGTGCGAAAACAATTTAATAGCCTACTTGGATGCTGGTGACACCGTCCACCTTGGTCCATCCTCCGTATTCTCTATTCGTTTATGACGTAAAACCGCCGTCCAGCCTGCCGTATTCCATTCCGTTTATGACGTAAAACCGCCGTCAACCTCGGTCCAGAATGTTTACAGTAAGGTATCCACCTGTACTTTTCCACTGCTTCGCTCTGGTTCTGCAGTCAACCTCGGTCCATACGTAACATATTCCTCCGCCTCTGTATTCCTCCGCCACTACGTTTTGACGTAAAACCGGAAACTGCGTAACTCGGCTCTTCAAAATAAAAGGTTTATTTTTATTTTTATGGGAGATGCGCCGTAACCACAAAACGTCGTAACTCGAGACCATCGTAACCCGAGGACTACCTGTAAGTAAATTAGCCACAGCATTGTATAAGCCGTGGTGTTCAAAGCATGTGGAAAAAAGTAGCGGCTTATAGGCCGGAAATTACGGTAGATGAAATATGTAGGTGAACAGATTTGGTTCACTTTTTTAGCAAGAAACTGTTCAGTTTTGTCTCTTTGTCACCCTTAATTAATGCACAATAAGCAATAATGATTTATAAGGTGTTTAAATTAATAATGTATCTATAAACTATTTATTAGCCATCTATAAGGGGAGCCTTATTGTAAAGTGGTGCCCATTTATTAGTGTTTGAAAAACAAAAAAGGACTTCCTGTGTAAAACAGATAACAGCAGACTTAATAAAAATAAAGAGCTATAATTATCTATAGTTGTACAAGCATTATAAAAGGATTGCTGGGGGGGGGGGGGGCTTCATAAGCTCAGCTGCAGCACAGAGAAAGATAAATGTGGACCATTGTCGTTGTTTTTTTGTCCTTCTGTCATTCTTTGAATCTTCCAGAGAGCACCTGTCTCCACGTCCTTGTTCCAATGACTCCTGTTTGCTGCATCCATGAAAGATTGTCTGGGAACATCCTCTATCCGAGAGGAAGCCATGCTCTGTGAAATTCACACCACTCGCCCCGTTTTGGGAATCACCGGTAGGACTTCCTAAAAAAATAAAAAATGTATAAATATATGAGCTAAATAAAGGGGGGAGAGGAACGCGTGTCATGACCTGGGTCAACAGCCTTTGTTGTCTTATTGTATTCCTGCGTGAATGAGTTTGTCTGTGTGTGCATGTGGAGCAGCTGACACGTTCATTTTGAGCAGATTTTCCCCCTTTTTTTTTACTATTTATGAGCTTATTATAGTACATCATGGCCAAGAGCTTATTTGTTTTATTGGGTCTGACCCTGAAATGTACTCCCTCATCAATTTATAGCTTTTGTTTTAACCTAAATCACTACAGTATATTTTAGTATAAAACAAAGAAATAAAAGTATCAAAAGCAAGTTTATGCATCTCAAAATAAGGCAAAAGTGTAAAAAAAAATAGGTGTTCAGCAGTATATTTTTATCTAAATGTTTTGATGAACTTCAGCACAACAACGTCTAGACACTGTTTGGTTTGTCTTTTTTTTTGGTGACATTTTCAGTTTGAGGACAGTCTCTTCTATCGGATGTGTATTTCTGCTCTTGTTATTGGATTATGAACTTCAAACAAATATCAAACACTTTTTTTTCTTTTCTTTTTTTTTAAAAACAAAAATAGCAAACAGACTGCCTCTTGTTCCTCAGAAACAGAGTTCCTCCATATGCAGGCCCAGTTTCCTCCAA